>JAVXUP010002804.1:0-106511 GCA_033070095.1 Escallonia herrerae
GCACGGGGGAGGGGGGAAGCTAGGAACGGGTACGGGAAGGGGCTCATCAGGGGTTCCTGTAACGCCCCAATTTTTCTCGAAGCGTTAATTTCAAATAAACAAAGCAGAAAATCTCAAAATATCCAAAATTCTCCCAAATTGAGTAATCAGAGCATCTAAGAATAAGTCTCCAAGAAACACCAATAAATGTCACTCCGGCTTAAAACTATTACATTGATCTCAAGTACTCCTAACGGATCTCCAGAATAAAATCTAAAGCCAAATCTAATAGTGCAATAAATATAAAAGGAAAATCATTCCCTAAAAAGCTTCTTACTTAGCCATGCTTTATAATCCTTCGTACAGCTCCAAACACTGCCTCTTAACCTGAAAGTAAGGGGTGAGCACAAAGCCCAGTAAAGGTAATCGCACACACCCACCCACAGAGTACAAAGCATGTTATATCGATAGTAGTACTTGGAGGTGATAAAGTACGATACCAAGGTGCATGGCGAATACCAAAGCCAATGCACTAACTTTCAATTCATAAATCAGATTAGCTACAAGATCAAATAGCTCGTATCGACAGACAATACAACCTCAAAGTAAGGAATTATCATATATAACTAAATTTACAAAGGGTTTCAATGTGTTCGAAACAATTCAAATCTAAGTTCAAAACGTTTTCACAGGTTCTGATAAAGATAACTTTTATTTCAAAAAGACTCTAGTGAATTCAATAATACTTCAGATATGTTCTAAACTTCTTCAAATAGATCAGATATCAAAATCCAAATGTTCAATGAGTAGCAAGACGAAGACCACTGGAGCCATTCATAAATGTGTCACGTGTGCCATCACTGACACGTGAGACAAGGTTCAGAAATTAAGATCGCGATCTCTAGCTCATCCCGCTGAGCTAGCCCACGTTCCAATCCACGTGGGTAAGTCGGAAATAGATAAGTCACATATACTGTGACATGGCTCACCAGATTATAAAAACATATATACCAAATCAATTTAATAAACACCAAAAGTTTGAATCAAACAAAGTCATTTTCGTTCGCGCGATTCTACGCAGAATAGCTTTATTTAAGGGATAAATTCAACAATGAAATCAACAAATTCTAAGAAACCACAATGCCTAAAAGTTGAAGAGGACTCGTTACTGATTTTGTAGTGTCTAAGTTCATCAAAAAAACCGATAAGAAACAAATAAGATGGAACAAGTCAAAGCAAGCTGATTTGCAGTGTCAAACAGCAACTTTTACACCGATGAATAACTTTCAAACTGAATTTTGATCAGTAAATAGATAGATTCTGAGAAAACACAAAACTAAGAAGTTTAAGAGGACTCTTTAAGGTTTCCAGACTGTCTGGAATCATGAAAAACCAAGGAGAAACAAAGGAGATAGAACAAATCGAAGTGGGCTGATCTACAGTGTCAAAAACAGAAAAGTCTGCCCTGATAAATAACTTTCAAACTCAATTTTCACCAAGAACCAAATGGATTCTGATAAAATCTTAAACTACAAAGTTGAATAAGACTCTTCAAGGATTTCAGAATGTTCACGATCATTAAAAACCAATGAGAAACAAATAAGATACAACAAATTGAAATTCGCTGACCTGAATTGGCAGAAATATTAGCATGACAATGTTCAAGTATATTTTTGAATATCGATCACTTCGAATTTCGGAAAACCCAAAACTACAAAGTTGTAGTAAACTATTTGGGGTTTTCAAAAAGTGTAAGAACGTTAAAATTGGCCAAAGAACGACAATGTTACGGACTTTTGAATTTTCCGCAAAGATTTACAACAAAAAGATCACGAATCAAAGTCAATACTCCGAAGTACAAAGAACTATTTAGCGTAACAATCAATAATGTAATTAGGGTTCTAAAGAATTAATAGATCTATTTAAACAACAAATCAATTGATGAACGGATCGATAATCAGAATTCAGATGGGGTAAATGCGTGAGAAAACCCTTACCTCAATTGCGTAAATCAACTCCAAGTCATGATCTCTTCAAACCAATTATATCAAAGACACTCAATGTAATGACCAAAATCTGAAGAGTATTCTTCCTAGAGATTCTTTGGAGGCTCTTCTGAAGTTTGTGTGCTCCTAAGAATTATATTGCACATAAGTCATTAACCTAAAAGGAATGTAATTATATTCCTAACACAATAAGAATTGCAAAATACCCATTATGTCCAAAAATTCTCTAACTTTATAAATGGGTCAAACTAAAGCCCAAATTTAAATTGGGTCATCTAATCCCAAAAGTATAACTCACTTTCTAGCAAGAAAATTTTAAATATATTTTTAGGCTCACTATTTAATTCAAACTCACAATACATTCTAATTCATGCTTACACAAGTATCCTGATAAAAAATAAATAAAGAAAAATCTGGGGCGTTACAGTTCCCGAGTCCCGGATCTGGATCCTGCTGATCCGGGGCCGGGGCGGCCTGTCCAACAGTGCCCTGCTCCCTGATCATCCGGCACACCACTGTAGCAATGCGCTGGATCTCCTCGTCGTCCAACTGAGGCCGAGGAGCCGGTGTCTGTGGAGGGGCAGCAGGGGGTGAGGACGCTCCTATCACGGCACGAGCAGTCGTGCTAGGCAGGCCGCGTATGCGGCCTTTCGGCCGATTCACGACCTCCGGCGTATCCAGCCATCGCTTCAACCCCCCAGTACTCGCAGCCGTACTAGTGGACGCTGATGGCTGTCCGGACTGCTGCTCGGACCCCCTTAGCTGTTCATACGAGGCCTGCAAAAATAGTGGTTTAACGATATGTTAGGGCATTAATTAACGAAACAGACATTGAGGATAGAAAGAAAAAACATTAACTTAAATAAATTGACTCACATCGATCCGCCGGGCAATATCTGAAATATAGTCGCCCGCCCGGTGCGTCTCGTCCTTGTCCTTCTTCCGCACGTGCGTCTGATTATACGTCAGAGCTACGACCTCATCGTCCTCCAGATCCGGGTGCTCGACCGCGTTCTTGTGTCGGACGATGTCGTGTGGCACCGACCCCCCCGTGTGCGTCGGATCTTTGTTCTGTCTGTTCTCAGTCCCGCTCTTACTCTTGGCGTCCCAACCTGGATCCGCAGCCCACCGATCTATCATCTCCCCCCATACACGGTGAGATATCCAATGTGGGGGATATCTCGCCATGTCCGTCATCGGGGCACCCGCGGGCAGCGCCTTCTTCGCCCGGTCCCGTGCATCGTGGAGCCATCGGCGGTAATTCTTGCCGATGTAGGCAAAGAAAGCCTGCTGCCCCAGTACCTGCTGCTGAGGCGTGTCAAACGTGAACCCCTCCTGTAAGGCATTCAATAACACAAATTAACAACATAAAACAAACTGTAATTTAACATTTACTAACGCTGAAAAAAATACTTCACCGTACCAGCCACTCCTCCCATAGGGCCTCCCTCGCAGCGGCATCCCAGTCCTTCCAGTACAGGCGTGGCTCGAAGAATCGGCCCTTCACAAGAACGCCGATCTTCGTCCTCGCCATATTCTCCAGGATCCTGCCAAAGAAGTAATTAAATTAATTAATACAGTTCAAATATAAATTAACACCCCAAAATTTTAAAATAAGGCATGAGGTGATATTTTTAGTACTTACAGGCCCTCCTGCGTGAGCGTAACTCTCTGTTTACGCTGGGGGTCGATGCGTACCCCGCGTGTCGGACCACGGCCTCGTCGAGATCCTACAAAACACAGACATTAATACAGTTCAAATATAAGGCTAGCGAAAATGTACGAAACACCGTTATCAACTATACCTGAGGTAGAACCCACGGAAGATGGAGAATGCACGCGCGTGTGGGATGAATCTGCGTCGGGCTGGGGCGACGGCTCGAGCTGGGGCTGGGGCGACGGCGATGGCTGGGGCTGGGGCGACGGTGACGGCGACGGCTGGGGCTGGGCCCCCGATGGCTGTCCGCGATCACTCTGTGCCTCGTCATCAGTAGGCAATGACGAGGTGGGACTAACCGGGGAGGAAGCAGCTCGGCGTCCAGCCCGGCCACGAATAGCCCGTATCCTATCCATATCTGACTTCATATAGATTATATACAAAGACATTAACACGTGAAAAACAATAATTTAGGCATAAATCATCATCGGCACTATATATATATATATATATATATATATATATATATATATATATATATATATATATATATATATATAGAACGGATGTGCAAAAACACATCAATAAACACCAAGTTCTAAAATGTTACTACATTTTTCCCGTGATGTTACAACATTACAAGTCAATCATTTTCAGTTTGCGAATCATCTTCATCACTTTCCTCGTCGCCCTCTTCTTCGTGGGACTCGTCGTCCTCTTCATCTTCTAATTCATCCTCTTCATCAGTAGACTCGGTCACATCATCTCCAACACTTTCAACATCTTCCGCGTCATCATCTACGACTTCTTCTCCCACAAGAAGTGTTGTTGGAAGAGGAAGATCGTCCTCCTCGTTGTTGACCTCAACAGGAAACAAGACACGTGGTTGGTCGGCTTGAAAGGAGTCTAGCTCACTGTCATATGTCACGGGCAATTTCTTGGACTTGATAGTTGTATACCAATGAGATTTGGGATTGGCGACGTCCTCCGCGTAAAAGACTTGTACAGCTTGACTAGCAAACACAAAGGGCTCGTCTGATGCAAGTCTTGACTTGACATTGACATCTACAATCCCTTGAGAGCTAACACGGATTCCTCTACTGCATGTGACATCGAACCACGTACACTTGAACATTACCAGGCAGTTTTGGGAACCCAGATATGTTAGCTCAACAATCTCATCTAGCTCTCCGTAAAAATCCATGCAATTCTCGGCATAACAGTCGCCGTTGACCAAGACTCCACTGTTTTGGGTTTGTTTTGTTCGGTCATCATCTTTTACGTTAAACCTAAACCCGTTGATGATATAGCCTCCGTAACAGGATGTTTGTTTGTTAGGGCCTTCGGCTAGTAATTTCAAGCATGAGGCCACTGGTCTATCCATTGACTGAACCTATTGTAGATGACGGTAAAAATTAAGGATAAATCAGTATACTAATTGGCCACAGAACTGTATATAACACATAATATAATTTTGTTAAATAATCTTACACGGATTTTGAACCACTGTACAAATTGTGATTTCCGATGAGATTCAAGTCCAGCGGGATCAGTGATTAAAGATTCCGCATCGAACTCACTGCAAACCAATATGCATTTAACTCGCTTAACACACACTTTCAATTATGTACAGCAATGTAAGTGAATTAAGACTTTAACTTACTCAACGAATGCCAAAACTTCATCGCAATTTAGAAGGGCATATATTGTTGCAGCACTGTACTCTTCATCTGTTAGCCATCGAGTATACGTTCGGCCGAACGGACTACCTGACTGCTTGAATATTGACAATTGCCCTTCCAAATTTGTGCTTGCTCCGGGATCATTTTGGCCTAGTTGATTTAACCTCGTATCAACATTAGGCCCGAAATATTGACTACAAAAGTTTACAAGTTCTTCCGTTACGTAAGCCTCCGCAATTGAGCCTTTAACCCGAGCCTTATTACGGACTTTTTTCTTTAAATGGAACATGAACCTAGAAGTTTAGCGAATCGAGTTAGGTGGAATATCAATGATAACAGATGTCGCATTAAGTGTAAACGAACAACTGTAACAATTTAAGGATTACCTCTCAAAGGGATACATCCACCGATATTGCACGGGTCCACCCATCTTAGCTTCATATGCCAAGTGAACAGGCAGATGCTCCATTGAATCAAAGAACGAAGGTGGGAAGATTTTCTCCAGCTTGCAAATCGTCACCACAATGTTCTTCTCAAGCACTTCCATGTTACTCACCCGGATCGTAGAAGAGCATATATCTCGAAAGAAATGAGATAATTCAGTCAAAGTCTCGCAAACAACCCGTGGCAACAGTCCCCGGAAGGCAATAGGAATGAATCTCTCCATGAATACGTGGCAGTCGTGACTCTTCATCCCTTGGAACTTGCATTCCGATACATTGCAACAACGAGATATGTTGGACGCAAACCCATCCGGAAGCTTCAAATTCTTAACCCACTGACAGACCTTCTCCACTTGTTTCTTGTCTAGACAGTAAGGTGCTTCCAGAAGTATGGTCCTCCCACTGACTGTCCGAGGATGCAATTCATGGCGTACACCCAACTGTTGTAGATCCCTTCTCGCTTTAAGGTGATCTTTCGATTTGCCCTTGACATTCATCACTGTGTTGAACACATTATCAAAAACGTTCTTCTCAATATGCATCACATCCATGTTGTTTCAGATAACGAGCGTCCTCCAGTAGGCTAACTCCCAGAAGATACAAACTTTTCTCCAGTTGTGCTCTTTCCCGAACCCTGCAATCTTCCGATCCGGCACACCCTTACCGTGTGGTATGTCAGTATCAAGTGCCTCCAGGTGTGAGAGTACTTCTTCACCAGATGGGTAGTCCAGTGTGACAACCTCACACTCGATTGTCCCATCAAATTTATCCTTCTGCCTACAAAACTGATGGCCCGGTGGCAAAAGCTTACGGTGACATCCGAACCACGAGGCCTTTCCGCCGTACTTTAACGTATGACCGGGGTTCACGCCCATACAAGCAGGGCATGCTAGCTTCCCATGTGTGCTCCAGCCACACGTCATTCCGAAATATCAAAATTACAGAATGATCGTTGCATATGTTACCAATTCCACATTAAATAGAACTCATTGGCAACGAGTTGAACCATCTTGTTGCCAATGGACTTCTCAAAACAATAATTAATATAAAGAAGGCAGGGTTTGTAAACAACGAGTAATTGAACCATCTCTGGGCAACATGGAGTAATTATGGGATGTACAAGGGCTAATTAGGGCTAACTGGGTTATTAAAGTTAATTACGATTATTAATTATAGCTGATTAGGGTTGATTAGGACTAATTAGGGTTATTTAGTCCTAATTAGGGTTTAATTGTGCCGAGTAGTGATGATTAGTCCTAATTAGGGCTAATTGGGCTTAATTGGGTTATGCTAGGGCTAATTAATGTTAATGAGGGATAGTTTCGGATAATTATAGCTGACTAGGGTTGATTAGGACTAATTAGAGTTATGTAGTCCTAATTAGGGTTTAATTTTGCCGAGTAGTGCTGATTAGTCCTAATTAGGGCTAATTAGGCTTAATTGGGTTATGTTAGGGCTAATTAATATTAATGAGGGCTAGTTTTGGATAATTATTGGTAATTAGGGTTGATTAGGACTAATTAGGGTTATTTAGTCCTAATTAGGGTTTTGATGGTGCCGAGTAGTGTTGATTAGTCCTAACTAGCGCTAATTAGGCGTAATTGGGTTATGTTAGTTCAAATTATGACTAATTAGGCTAACTACAATCAATATGCGCGGTTTTGGGTTCATTTGGGCTAATTTGAGGTAATTACAGCTAATTTGAATTTCATCAGGTTCTTAGGGTTAATTAAAACTAATTAGGCTCGTTAGAGCTAATTAGGGTTAATTGATTTACTAAAATATTGTTAATCAGGACTAATTAGGGCTAATTATAGCCAGCGCTGGAGCCACGATTAGATTCCAGGGGGTGCATGCTAAAAATGTCGCATTAACCTAACTAACCAAAATTTAATGCACATTCAACAACCTCAATTCCGACACCTCATATAGGGTGTCGATATGGTGTCCGATACGTGTCTGACACCTCCGGACACGTGTCCGACACATACCGACACGTGTCCGACGCCTCTGGACACGTGTCTGACGGCGTCGGACACGTGTCCGACGCCCACCGACACGCACCTCCAGACACATCGGCATACGTTAATTTTTTTTTAAATGCTGGACACCGTCGATCAAACGTGGTGTCCGTGTCTTCGCTAACTAACATGTATCTCATCCTCCGTCAATAACCTCAATTCCGACACCTCATATGGGGTGTCGATATGGTGTCCGATACGTGTTTGACACCTCCGGACACGTGTCCGACACATACCGACACGTGTCCGACGCCTTTGGACACGTGTCTCACGCCTTTGGACACGTGTCCGACACCCACCGACACGCACCTCCAGACACATCGGCATACGTTAATTTGTTTTTTAAATGTCGGACACCGTCGATCAGACGTGGTGTCCGTGTCTGCGCTAACTAACAGGTATCTCAATCCAATTGGGTCCCATCCTCCATCAACAATCTCAATTCTCAATTCTCAAATGCTCAATGCAATAAAAATTAACAAAAATCACACATTCAATCCAATTGGGTCCCATCCTCCGTCAATAATCTCAATATCTCAAATGCTCAATGCACAATTAACAATCTAAAATCATCTTTAACTTTTCACAGCAATTTACATGTATAAGAGGAAGACAGAAGGTATAGCATAGAGCAAATAGAGAGGAAGACAAGAACTTTACCTCACGAGAAATACTGCCGGAGGTGAGAAACCGTCATCTCCGGTGGTCCCGGTGGTCGACGCTGCTCTCTCTCTCTCAGTCTCTCTCTTCTTCACAGATCTGCCGGAGGTGAGGGCCCATGGTCGCCAGAGTTGCAGGTGGTCGCCGTCGTCGAGGGAAGTCACCGCCGGGGTCGAGGGAAGTCACCGCCGGTGTCGAGGGAGGTCGCCGCTGGGGTAGTCTCTCTTCTCTTCACAGATCTGCCAGAGGTGAGGGCCCGTGGTCGCCGGAGTTGCAGGTGGTCGTCATTGTCGAGGGAGGTCACCACCGGGGTCGAGGGAAGTCACCGCCGGTGTCGAGGGAGGTCGCCGTCGGGGTAGAGGGAAGTTGGGTTTTGGGATTTTCGAAGAGAGAAGCAGATCTGTGAATTTAATAGACTTTTAGCGACGGATTTATTCCGTCGCTAAAAGTCCGTCGGTGAAGACCTATTTGTACTGACGGAGTTTTTTGCGACGGAATAAATCCGTCGCTTAAATAATATTTCACGGCGGAGTGTTACCGACGGAGGTTTTCGTCGGTAAAACGCCTTTTCACCGACGGAGTTTTTTGCGACGGAATAAATCCGTCGCTTAAATAATATTTTACGACGGAGTTTTACTGACGGAGGTTTCCGTCGGTAAAACTCATTTTAGCGACGGAATCTATGCCGTCGCTAAAACTCCGTCGCAAAAGACGCCTTTTCTTGTAGTGAATAATGTACGTCACCTAATTAACCAGAAGTTTTCCTGAGATTCTTATCCCCAAAAATATTTAGCTAATTCCTATAAGTACCTACACACCAATGCCTCAAAACAAATAATGTACCCATCACGTTATCGCTACGCACTCTGATATCTAGCCACTACTACGGTTCAAATAAGGTATTGAAGTTTTTCCTTACCCTCTTGTCGAAACTTATGCTTTCCCTCACTCGCTTCTAAAGTCTACAGAAACATATATCTATGCTCTGATACGAACTGTAACATCCCGGGATTTCTAGAACGTTAACACTCACTCAAACATATATACTAAGGCAATTAAACCCTCAAACCCAACCAACTTAGTACCACTAGCCAGTCAGAGCAACTAAACCATTGAATAATATAGTACTCCTAGTACACTGTCATAATTAAAACATCAAGTCTACGCCAAAAATTTTAAATAGCAATATTAACCCACGCAGGGGTTCTAATGATCAAAACTGAAACTAAATTCTCTTTCCCTTGCTCGGATCTAATCCACACCTAATGCGATTTATTGTTGGATATTACATGCGGAAAGGAAGTCAAACGAGGGTAAGCTTTTGAGAGCTCAGTAAGGTCGCTCAAATGAAGAAAAAATATGAAATAATTTACAAATACAATACAACGATGGTGTAATTCACAAATACAATTCGATGACGGCTTTCAGCATTTTCACAATGATTATAACTAGTTCGATCAGATATCAACATGACTTTCAGATACAAAATGCTATTGAACGTGAGCAATTGCAAAGCAGACAGTGCAGAGAAATCAATTGGCAAAGTCACAGAGGCGATGCTCACTAACACTGATAATTACATGGGCATATTTACACTGGCTAGTCCATCAAGGTACTAGCCCATACCAATACACCGGCTAGGTTATCTAGGTACTAGCTCACATCAATACACATCAAATCCTCCGATACACACCAACTCTCCCCAAGACAGACCAATGGAGAATCTCATGTCAATAAATAGAATGACAACAATTCGATAATACAACATTTTATTCAATGTTCGAAGGGCAATAATTAAATAATGAGCACCGATAAAAGTTTCATTGAATATTTTAAGGCTCAACGAAAGGTTTTAAGGCAAACAATGCAAACCTTATCAACATAACAGAATCCAAAAGAATAGCGATATAAAATAAGAAGAACAAAGAAAATCAATTATGAGGAGTTGGTTCGGATAAAAATTTCTTACCTCGGTCCAAGTTATGCATTGCTATTCAACTTGTTCAAATTTCTCAATTTACTTATTAGAACAAACTCTAGCCTCATAACATTATAAATCCTATGCTAATTACTTATTCCGACAATCTCACACAGCCTTGATCAAATGCATCCCACGTGCGGTCCACTTATCAAAAACTTCGTACGCTCCATAAAGCATTAACACACTCCAAAACTCATAAAATACTTTTATAGCTTAAAACATCATAAAAAGTTACAATATGAAATTTCCTTAATTTTTGAAAT
The DNA here is from genome assembly GCA_033070095.1 of Escallonia herrerae. Classification (NCBI taxonomy): domain Eukaryota; kingdom Viridiplantae; phylum Streptophyta; class Magnoliopsida; order Escalloniales; family Escalloniaceae; genus Escallonia; species Escallonia herrerae. The sequence goes on from JAVXUP010002804.1 coordinate 10,693, forward strand.
TTTTATTAAAAAAATTTCTTCAATACAAGAAAAAGCCCAAAAATAAAAATTAATAATCCTTGTGCAAAAACAAAATCCCATAAACTTTATGATAGCTTTTTAATATATAAGGATAATACGGAAATTAAAATTTTAAATTAAAAAGCATCAAAACTATTTCATAATTAATTGTTTAGCCAACTAAAATGCGATGGATTTAGTATGAAATCAACTTTAAAAATTATGAAACTGAAATCAAAATTTCTTTATATCATAAAAACATTATAATTTTTTTTTGAAATTTATTAAGAATTGTAAAGACTCTTAATGAATTTTAGAATAACTAAAATTGAGGAAATTATTAAACAGACCAAACGATATTAAAAAATATGAAATTTTAAGAGTAATTGAACTTCTCTATAAAGTTTCAAAGTTTTTTTATAATTGTACAGTGGCCAACAGTTACGTGGTATAAATGTGCAAGCACAATACCACTTCACTGTGTAAACCCATTAGCAATTTACCCATCTTCTTCCCTTCTCTCAGTTCTGTACAAACCTAGAACCCACTCAGTTCACATGCACTGCTGTCCCACCCATTTTCCTTGCACACACTATCACACACACACACAGACACGTGTGTGTGTGTGGGGGGGGGAGTTGATCCATTGCTCGTGCCGGCAAAATGGAAAAAGTTGTCCGCACAATTTGACCTTCCACAGGCGAGATGTGGGAAAAGTTGTCCGCAAAACGGTATGATTTTCAATCATACCGTCCGCTACACAGTCCAATACATTATGTAGCGAACAATAAAATCTAGCCCGTCAATCAGGCCAGATGGATAGCCAGATTGCACGGACAACTTCTTCTATTTTGCCAGTGCGAGTAATGGATCAGCTCCACACACACACAAAAACACACACATTTCACACATTACATACACTTTGATATACTATCTTCCTCACAAACACACACATTCACACCCAACACAGCACATTAGTACCTATTGCTGCTTCTTCCTTCCCCTTCTCCCTTCTCATTCACACATCACACATTAAACACTCCCACATTTGAGCACAAAGACACACACAAGCCACACTCTCTGCCGGGTCTCTATTTCCTTGTCCCTTACACATACAAAATTTATCCACAAACACACATTACACCTGCTCCACGGCAGCCTACCTCCTCCCTCAATACATGTGTGATAAATACACTCTCATAACACCCAAATCCTCTCACTCACTACCCACAAAACCCCACTGTAATCACACACTCCACACTTGATACTTACAAATTTATAACCAAAAACACACATGCTTCAACATACATAAAACACCCACTCACGCAGTCCCCATTTCCATTTCTCAAACCCCACAAAAATACACCTGTTGTACATGGGGCTATTTCCGGCAGTCCCATCCATCTCCTCAAATACACATTGCACACATATATGCACACCATATACCCAAGCACTCACGGCAGCCACCAACACCTATATACACACTCATATATTTTCTAAACAGACACAACCTAATTGGAATGTGACAGTGTAAATGCCTACCGGAGATGATTTCTTTGTTGGATTTTCGATAGCTTTTAATCTTTCTCGTGCAACCCCTCTTCCTCTGTTTCCCTTTCTCTTTTCTCTTTTCTCTCTCCCTTTCTTCTTCTCTCTGTAACCGAAAGAGCAAGTCTTCTTTGGTAACTGGAGAAAAAAAAAACCCAACTTTTCTCCCTCTCTTTCTTTCTATGCAACTCTCTCTTATTCTGACTTTCTTCCTTTGCTTGGCTATAACCAAAAATGGGTTACGGAGATGATTAGTTTCTCCCTCAATTCATACTTGGTTCCTCTCTTTCCAGAATTATATAGTTGACTTTATTTTCAAATAAATGGGATTTCAATTTTGATTTGATGTATTTACTTATTTACTAACACGCTTCACTGATTGTTGCTAAAAGTTTTCGAAAATATCACTCACGCTAATCATCACTAAACACTTCAATTATTATCACTTATAACTGTTAACGTTAAATTATAATTTATGGTTTCTAAAATAAACTTGTTGCTAAGGGTCAATAATATTCCATTTTCCGGTTTAAAAACAAACTATAAGGCTCTAATCTACAACATTTCGTTTAAAAAAATGTCGCTAAAGTTGAGAGAAATATCGCTCACCAACTTGTCGCTAAAGGTCAAATAGATAATTAGTTGGCGTTTTTAAGATAAAAACAACCTTAGATGTTGGGGTGTTACAAATTAGGAAGAAGTAACTAAAGTGCAAGGGGTTTTTAAGCAAACTGAATTCTTTTTAGAGTTAGTATAAATACCCTAGTATAGCCTCTAGGAGTCAAAGACAATTTAGTAAGTCTCCTTGTACGTGAAAGCCAGGGAGTGAAAGAGAGAGAAAGAGGAAGCTTCTAGGCAAGAATTTTTAAGGTAATCCCTTGTCTTTTCTCTCCAATTTTAAAGTGTGGTTTCGGATGTGTTTTAAAGGGGTATTAATGTTTGAGTGCATGGTTTGCGTGTGTATAGTGTGTATTTCAGAGGGTAAGATATGGGTGTATTTGAGAAGAAAGCTGTTGTAGAGCAGCATAAGAGTGGGTTAAGATTTTGTTAATATCTCTTTCATTACTAATCTAATTGAGGTGTTTTTACATGTTATGAAACCCTTGTTGTGTCCACTTCAGTTTTAAGTTTTCTCAGAATCTTACGTTTTCATATCGAAAAATGACCTTAAAATCAATTCGATGCAGAAGTCTAGAATTTTCGGGCTTTGGAGCCACTTCTATTTGCTATAGAAAATTCATTACTCATTGGATTTTTGTGATTCTTATATTTATGAAAAACTCAACAAATCTACTTCAACTTTGTAGCTATGAGTTTTCTTATAATTGTCATGTTTCTACCTCAAAATGGTCAATGTACAAAACGAAGATTTGCTAAAAAATATTGTTTCTAGAATTACTTATCAGTCCATTGTAAAAAACTTTTAAAGCTATTTCTAAGCATATTTAGGCAAATTGCAAAATTTAAAAATCACCTTATAATGCAAAACCTTCGATGTAGAATTTTTTGGGATTTTTATAGGCATGCGAAGGGTCTGAAATGATTTTATTATAGAAATAGGTTTTTGAATTAATTGGCATAGTAAAAAAAATTAATTTTAGTCAAAAATTTTATAGTTATCTGATCTTATTAAGACGCTAGAGTGTCTGAAATTTCATGGTATTCTGGTACCATTTGATATACTTTTAAAATAGGATCCATGGCGCTCAATTTAAGGAGCGGTAATAGTGATATGATCTTACTGAAATGCTTGAGTGTTTGAATTTCGCGGCATTCTGGTACCATTTGATATATTTTTGAAATAACATCCTTGGCACTCAATTTAAGGAGCGGTTTAAAGTTTTGAACAAAAATTTTCTAGAAAAGGTCTTTTTTGTTCGAATATTTTAATGATTTTACTTATAAGAAGGATATTTTTGTGATTTAGACACGAGAGGGATTTTTTAGTAATTTTTTATCTGCAGAGGTATTTTGATAATTTTACATATCCGGTGAGCGGGTCGTTCTTAGAGTAAAAGTGAATTGGAACAAGATTTATGATATCATAGAGTAAACTGTATTTTGATAATTGGAATGTCCCGTTTAGGTTAACAAATGAGTGTCCAGTCAAAATGTACAAGCTTAGTTTCAAATCCAGGTAAGGATTCTATCCGAAATCCCATTTTATCTGATTTATTTTGTATGTTTTATTCTGATTTATTTTCAAATTTCATTGAACTTCGATTTATGATCGACATAAAAATGTTTTTTTTTTTAAATTGCTCATGAGATCCTATCTTGAGCCTTAAAGCGATCGTTTCAAATTCTTTTAAACGTTCATCTGTATTATTGATTCAATCATGATACAACATTTTGAATTGTGTTTATTTCTTTGAATATTGATATGAGTTAGTAAATCTGGGGAGTTATAAGGATGATGTGTATTGTTGGTGCTATAAGTGTGGTCTGTTAGTTTGGGTTGAACTAGTACCTAAATTGTAATACCCCAAAACCTAAGGCTGATTTTGCGGTTAAAAAAAATCCTAACTGATTATTCATTGGAACCTTAACGACACTTTTTTTATGATCATAAGTTACAAAAAAAAACTGGTTGTATGGTAATCATAGCAAATTATTTAGTTAGTTAGCGGCGGTAAGTTAACTCTATAAGTGATATTATTTGAGGCTTCTAGTGACAATTAGAGTGAGCAAATTTTATTAACAACCTTTAGCAACATTTTGCAACAACAATAAACCACAAAATAAAGCTGGGTGCATTGACAACCAATGAAAATTGAAGGGGTGACTTTGGAGAAATTATAATAAGTTGAGGTTACTATTTAAATTGAGCAAATTACATCTTGAATGGTTTTTTTACTTAATGAGTTGAATTTGCGTAAGTTGAAAGTCAAAAGGAAGAGACAAAGGGGAGAGAAAGCTGGAGAAATTTGAGCAATTTGAAACAAAATGGATTTATTTTCGTTTGGGTTAATCTGAACATAAAATTAGATAAAGACTAGACAAGAGAAGAGAGATTTAGAGAGAGAGGGAGAGAAAAGAAGAAGAAGAAGAAGAAGAAGAAGAAGAGAGAGAGAGAGAGGGAGAGAGAAGAAGAAGAAGAAGAAGAAGAAGAGAGAGAGAGAGAGAGAATTTTTCTCTTTCGATTACTGAGAAGAGCAAAAGTGTAACACCTCGATACTATTCAGATTTATTTAAAAAATTTAGCGGCGAATATATTTTTAGCAACGATATTTTTAAATAATATTTTTTTAGCGACGATTAGTGTAGCGAGGTTATCTAACAAACCTATTAAAAATATTTTAGCGCATAAACTATAACAAACTTGTTTATAATAATAGAAAGTAGTGGGTAAAATTTAAAATGACTAACGGAAGCTCAGGGTTTCAGTAGTTTTTCAATTTAGGGTTTGTTATATATATATATATATATAGAGAGAGAGAGAGAGAGAGAGAGAGAGAGAGAGAGAGAGAGAGAGCTAGCTTTGAGGGCAGCCATCCTTCATTCGATTTATACAATAGAGAGAGAGGCAGGGAGAGAACGTGAAGAAAAAAGGTTCCGGCGACTGACTTCCTTTCTGGTAAGTTTATTTTTAGCCCTTCTTTGTGCTTAAACTACTAACATTTTAAAAGGGTGTGGGACTTAAGAGAAACCATGAGGATTTAGTGAGCTTAGGGCTGCCATGAGTGTGTGTTGTGTGTGTGTGTATACGTAATTGTGTGGGTTTATGGCTGTGGGGTGGTTGTGTGAATGTATATGTATCACAGGTACAAGGACAGAGAGAGAGATGCCGTGGGGTTTGGGTTTGTGGGTTGGAAAAAAGGCTGCCGTGAGTACCCATGGCTGTCGTTAACCGAAGTTTGCGGCGTCGCCAAGATTCGGACAAGAGGGGCTGCCGGGGGTTGGATTCTTGTGAATATTGTGGGTTGTGTGAGTGTTCTTTTGGGGGTAGAAGCAGTCGAGCTGGGCTGCCTTTAGAGAAAGAAATGTGCACTGCAGTGGGTATGTAATGAGGGAGCGCGTAGTGCTGCCGCTTTGGCATTAGCTGGCTCTCTTGCCGAAGTGTATTATTTTCATTTTCACCATGAAATTAGGGTTAAATATTGGAGGAGAAGGCAATAAGTGGGGGTTTTTTTTACTGCAGCTGCACCAAGGTAGTGGTTATTTTACAACATTCCTTCTTTGGAAAGCGACGAGTATTGGAAACCATATTTGATCTTGATGTTATGGTTCGGATTTTCATTAAGGGAATTATTGCTGGTTAATTAAGCGTGGAAAACAATTTGCAAGAATTAATTTTGTGGTGGACTGGTGGTGATGACAAAAGGAAAACGAGGGAGAAAGTTCAAAGCGTAACTTGGTCCTTTGCAAGAATTAATTTTGTTCTGCCAACATCCACATTCCTTTGGCCTTAGGGGCTGCCATTTAGAAATTTAGTTTTCCTTTGCATATAGATATCTGGAGTTTAATGTTTTCTCAAAATTGAAGATCGACGCGTCTGCTGGCATAAAAGCAGCAGCTGTTAGTGCTGTTTTGGTAGTGCTGTGTGTGTGTTTGTGTGAATATGGGGGTAATGAATAGCAAAGGGGAAGCCACAAGTGTATGAGTGCTTGAAATTTGTTTTTTTCTTAGTTTTGTGTGTGTCATGTGGGTTTATATGTGTGACTATGTGTATATATCTGGGTTGGATATGTAGAGAATGTGTGCTTGCAAGTGTGTGTGTAATGGGAGTGTTAATGTGTGTTGTGAATATATATATACACTCTCTCTCTCTCTCTCTCTCTCTCTCTCTCTATCTATATATATATATATATATATATATATAGAGAGAGAGAGAGAGAGAGAGAGTAGATGAGTGGGTTTGTGAGCTGTGTGTGAAGGTGTGTAAATGTGTTTAACAGGTGTGTGGGTGTGTGTGTTGAAGTGCATATGCGTGTGCACGGACGAAATGTGAAAATACATCAGATTAACGAAGAAGAAGAAATGAGTTTTGGGTATGCAGTTAGTGGATATCGGGTTAGCGTTAGGTACGATGCATGCATGGGGTGGCGTACAGTTATTGTTAATGCTTAAAATTTTAAAGTATGATACTTTAGGCTAAGTTAGAATTTTTGGCAAAAATATGTAATTTTCTGAAAATGTATGTATTTTTAATATTTTTTGTAATCTCAGATATATAAAATCTTTGGAGTCTTTAAAACTCATGAAAATGTTCTTGAAAATTTTATAGTAATGTTTTTATAGTCTAAAGAAGTCCTTGTATAAATGTATTTGGAATATCGTTATAATTTAATTGAAAATGTTTTAATTTAATATGCGCGTGTTTTGTTATAATTTATTATGTATTTGGAATATCGTTACGCATTAAAGAGTGTATAAGAATTTCAATTAGGTTGGCCGTGTGCGGGACCCATTTTGAGTCAAGCGATTTCGGAGTTAGGAGTGAGCACGTGGTGGATAGCTGATATTAGGTTTATAGTATAGTAGCATAGATTGTATTCTAACCAATAGATTGCCAATCTAGGTTTATTCAGAGAATTTTGATTGTGGTTACGTAGCATTGCATAGCTTGGATTGAGGTAAGAGATTCGAAACCCCATTTCATCTGATTGACATCATATATAACTTTTTGAGTTATTATCAAATTTTCAATGAACTCTGATATTTTTATTTGTCACGGAATTATTTTTCAGTTGCCCGTGAAACCCTAAATTGAGCGTTAAAGCGATTGTTGGAATTCATTGTTCATTTCATCTGTCTATTAATTCGCTGTAAAGCATTTTTAATTTTATCTACTCCTCCTAAATGTTGTCATGAGTTAGTAATATGGGAGTTATAAGAATGGTGCATATTTTTGGCGTTATAAGGATGGTCTATTGGTTGAGTTAAACTAGTACCTAAACAGAGTAAGCCGTATACATATGCATATGTAAAGCGTATCGAGCACCGGCGGAGTGCCTTGCTATCGTGTACTATTCATATTCAATGTTTTCTATTTCTGTTTTATTGCACATGAAGCGTTTTGAAATGATTATTGATTTAAGGGATTGAGTTGATACTCATCCCAATGTTTATATCAAAATGCATTGGTTTTATTTGAAAAATCATTTATAAATTATCATTTGACTGTAAATATAAACTCGTCTGAATTGTTTTGTTATTTTTAAATCATTGATCGACCTTACTGGGCTCTCAAAAGCTCACACTCCTTTAACTTCCTTTCTACAGGTGATAGCCAGCATTAGGTTGAGATTGCCTAGGTGGATTAGAGCCAACCGCCGATACAGACTATCCTTATAACTCCTCAATAAAATAACTCATGTCAATATACAGAATGAAATAAGCGATAATACAATGAATAAATCGACACTCAACGAGTAATAAATACTGAGCGTCGAATAAGATTTTTAATAAACATGTAAATCTCAAAAAATAGGATATTGAAGGCAAATGATGCAATTTTTTAACAATTATAACAGAATTCAAAGAAAATTCGACAACAATTCAGAAAAATATTCACGAGAACATATTGTAACATCGGTCAGTTTATTATCTAGGAGCCGACTTTTACACGCGAGATTTAGCGTCAATTTTCATTATGAAATTTATCAGTAACCTTTACTGATAAAATTTCGAGAAAACCATAAGTTATAATTTAAATATAGAAATTGTAAGTTATATTGATTGACGTACTTAGTGACAATTATCGTGAACGATAATTTTTAAAGTTTAGCAGCGAAAATATTCTTTATTTAGCACCGATGTTTTCTAAATACGTAGGATTGACTTATATTTTTAGCAACGAAATATCTACCCTGCATTCGATGTACTGTAGCGACAATTAAAATGTTATTTTTAGTATCGGAGCATTTTTTTAGCGATAATTTGCCCAAAAGGATACCGTAACAACATGTTAATAACTTTCTTAGCACCTAAGTTGTCGTAGATATATATTTTTGAACCAATTCGCAAATAATAGAAATTTCGGGTAAGCCTTAAAATGACTAACGAAACTTTGGGGGGGGGGGGGGGTTATAGTTGAGCTTTTAGGGTTTTATATTTAGTAAAAAATTTGGCTGCTATATCAGTTTAAGGAATCTTCTTCCTACTCCTTATATAGCGACAATCAATTGTTTCTAAATATTTTTAGTGACTTTTATTTAATGACGCTAAAAAAGTACTGCTTATAATTGTCGCTAAAATGTTAGAAAAAAAAGTCGCTTGAAACATTTACAGACTATTAATTGTCACTATATATAGGGTTGAAGGAAGATTCTTACGACCCATAGGAGTGAAAGTTTGTTCTTATATTTATATCCTATAAGAGCAAGCAGCCGTCAGCCGTCCCCCGTGTTACTCTCGTCTGGTTCACGATAGAGAGAATTACTGAGAAAGAGAGAGATACAGAGACAGAACGTGAAGGAGTCCAGCGAAACCTCATGTAAGATCTTTATTTCTCGCTGAATAATTTATCTTTGGGATGGGGTATGTGGGTTACGGTAGGTTGTGCTTGAGTGTAATGGGTAGCTGTGAACGGGTGTAGACCATGCGTTTAGTGTGAGATTTGTGGGTGCAAGAGAGAGAGAGAATAACCGTGAGGAAGCTGTGATACCGTGGGTAACAAAAGGGGTTCAGGCAGATCACAGCCATGTGGCTGTGACTGTATACTTTTGTGGATGCGTTTAAGGGAACGAAAAGGGTGGTCGTTTGGGTGGTGGCTTGGACATGAAAAGAGAGGAGGAAACCCAGCAGCTTTTGAGGAAATTGGTGCAAACTCTTTAGGTGTGTGGGTGAGTATTTATGTATGTGTTTGTGTTAGCATGGCTGTGTGTGTGTTTATATATGTGAAGGGGACTGTTGGTTCAAGTGAAGAAGTGCAGTAGTGTGCGTGTAAAGTGCTGGGCATATTGTTGTGAGTTGTGTGTTCTAGTGTGTGTGTGTTTATATAGGTGGGGTGTGCTGTGTGTGTGTGTGTGTGTACTGGGTGTGTGCGAGGGTTTTAGAGAGAGAGATAGAGGGCAACTATGGCTGTCATGGAGAGAGAGAGAGGATGCGTGAGATGGGCTGCTGGTGCTTTCATAAGTGTAAACTGTGTACGTGGGTGTGTGTGTTTACCAAGTGCTTGAGTTGTGTGGTTGTTTGCTTAAATTGTGTGTGCTTGTGCGCGTCAGGGTGTGTGTGTAGAGAGGGAGTGAATGGCTGTGTGAGTTGGCTGTGTGCTGTGAGGAATGGTGTGCAGGTGTGTGTGGGTTTAGAGCAAAGAAAATAAGCTACTGCCGTTAGGCAGTATCTGTGTTGTGTGTGTGTGTGTACATGTGTGTGTGTGTGTGTGTGTGTGTATAAGAGTGTATGTGAGTAATGTGTGTGTATATATGCATGTGATTGTGGGTTTGCGTGAGAAGAGGGAGTAACAGTAGTTTAGTTAGTGCATTGAGTGCACAGAATATAGGGAAGAAGAAGAGAAGTGCGGATCGCGTATTGGATTAGCTTTAGATATGGCGCAAGTATTCGATAGTGTACGATTATTGTTAGTACGTATTACTTTACAGTATAGTACGATAGGCCATATTAGGATTTGGGCAAGTCTTCATAATTTTCTGACATGATATGAATTTTTAATATTTTCTGTAAGTTTTAAATTCATAAAATTCTTTTGAAACCTTTAAACTCTGAAAATGTTCTGGAAAAATTAGAGTAATATTTTTATGGCACAAATAAATCTCAGTTTGAATTTTATGATTTTTAGAGTTGATTTGCTATGGTTTTTGTATCACATTGTGTTTAGCAAAATGAATAAATTAAAAATAGTTTTAATTCCTTTTAAATTATGATTTCAGTTTTGATAATTTTTATAAGTATTCTTAAGCTGTTAAAAATATTATGGGATTTTATTTTCAGCTAGAAATAATTTTGGGAATTTATGGGTTTTATTGCATTTAAAGAAATTATTTTAATTTGAAATATTCAAAATTTCATAAAATTCATATTTTGACTTTTTATAATGTTTTAAACTATAAAAGTGTTTTATTGTAATTTCTAATGAATTTGAAATATTGTTGTGCGTTAAGGAGTGTACGGGATTTTCAGATAGGTTGCCGTGTGCGAGGCGCGCTTTGAGTTGAGCGATTTTGGAGTTAGAAGCGAGCATCATTTGAGTAGTGAATATTAGAGTTTATAGTATATTAGACATAGATTGAATTCTAAAAAATAAATTGTCAATTTAGGTTGATTCAAAGGATTATTAACCGAGGTTGTGTAGCATTGCGTAGCTTGGATCGAGGTAAAGATTTTCTCTCTGAACCCTCCATCATCATTCTGATCTTAAATGCTTTATTCTAATAGTCTTACAAACTACATTGATTTGATTTTATGTTTGATATAAAAGATGTTTTGAAACTGCCCATGAAACCCAAATTTGAGCCATTTAGCGACGTTAGAAATTCTGATTCACACTTATCTGTTTATTTACTCAATCACCGTAAAATATTTTCAAATGCATTTATTGCTTCTCAATGTTGACATGAGTTAGTAAACCCGGGACATATAAGGATAGTCTGTATTGTTAGAGTTATAAGAATGGTCTGTTGATTGGATTAAACTAGTATCTAGATGAACTAGTCAATGTACATATGCATATATAAAGCGTATCGAGCACTGCCGAGGTGGCTTTGCTACAGCGCACTACTCATGTTCAATATTTAATGTTTATGTTTCATTGCACTTGAACTGTTTTAAAATAACTATTGATGTAAGGGATTGAGTAGATACTCATCCCTATTTTTACATTGAAATGCAGTGGTTTTACTTGAAACCCATTTTAAAGTTATCATTTGATTATGTATAGAAAATCATTTGAATTGGTCTGTTTCTCCATTTTAAAAGTTTTTATTTGGTTTAAATGTAAAATCGTCCGTATCGTTTTTAATTGTTTTTGAATATTTGATTGACCTTAGTAGGCTCTCGAAAGTTCACTCCCCTTTGACTTCCTTTCCGCATGTGCCAACCAGCCGAAGGTTACCTGAATATGGATTAGAACAAAGTGAAAGAGAGAAAGGAATTAAATTATTGGTATTGAATGTTAGAACACCTGCGTGGGTGACTCTGTTAATTTATTAATTATTCGGGTTTAAATTTAGTTTCCAAGTACGACCGTACACCGAGAGAAATACATTGATGAATGTTTTAGTTGTTCTGAAAGTTATGGTATTATTTGAAAAAATTTGAGGATAATATTGCTTAGTGAACTGATCGAGCGAGTGTTAACGTTTCGAAAATTCCGGGATGTTACACATATGGATAAAATTGGGTATCAGATAGAAATCTCTTATCTCGTTCCAAGCTATACTAGTCTTAACCGGATACTCCTCAGTGTTGACATAAACGGAAACAATGATATTATCAGAATAAAATTTATTTTATGATATTGTAAACTTAGCATCAACTCACTTCTACTCCTAGAACTACCCGCTCGTCGGTTGTACCAAATTTTCAAAATGCCTTTCGCACAAAAAATTTACCAAAAATGCCTCTCGTGTCTAAATCACAAATATATCTTCCTTATAAGTAGGATCCTTAAAGTACTCTTATTATAGGTTAATTTTACCAAAACAGCCCTCCGATAGGTAAAATTACCAAAAAAAATCTCTCTTGGATGGCAAATAACCAAAACACCCCTTGGTCGCCCTCGCTCTGAAAAATTTTCAAAAAAAATACTTTAAGACACTCTTTTAAGCATAGTGAAGTTATTATTGGATTAAAAACATTTTAAAAATACTTTAAGACACTCTTTCAAAAATCTAAAACCGCTAACCGGATCGAGCGTTCGGAGGCCATATCTGGTAAAAATAGCTATTAGCCTTGAAACAATAAAAAATTTTACACACTGAACCACTTCTATAATATAAGGTTCCCCTAAAAGTTTCGGATAAAAAGGATCTGATTTGATATCCTAACTAAATCGGAAACTTCTCAGTGTTGATAAATTATTTAACGCTCTTCGGGACTACGGAAAAATCCCAAAGTTTTTGACAAGGAAGATGTCATAAAATAAAAGGGGCCTCTTCTTTGTACTTTGCCTAAATCAGTTGCTAAATGGCTTTTAAAAATCGCAACATGGACTTGTAAAGGAAATCCCACTTTTAGCGACACTTGCACTAACTATTTGAAATTAAACACACACTGAACACACCTTTTCATACACACAAGCTTCTTCTTCACTCTTACACTTCACTGTTGACTATTTGATTACAGAGAAAACACCACTTATACTAGCTCACTACTAACACACTAAACACATTAATATCACACACATATATACCAACTAAAATCACACACAAGAAATACACCAACTCATTTCATGAAATCTCCCAAACACACCTCACCCACGGTGTGCACACATCACACCTACACGTCCGAGATTGTTCTGTAACATCTGAATAACACATGCCCCCTTTCTAACTAATTGCAACAATTATTTAATCAATTTCACATGCATGATTTGCAAAGGATCAATTGTTTTGTCTCCTTGAACCTAACAGAGCTAAAAAAAAAAACTACTGCAATAGATTCTTAACTGGGTTTACACCAGTGACCATGGAGATGGTAGTAATCTTTTCAAGACTTCATGTTTGTCAATTGCACATCGTTGTAAGGTTATGGGGTGCAACTCTGCGACTCATCTAGTCATAGACCCTCAGTACTTTCATTAATAAACTCAGTCCAGATTTGCTAATCTGGAAACAAGCCACTAGTTGCTAGATAGCTCACCCATTTCTTTCGTTTCATCCACACACCCATATATACACTATACACATATCTATACTATATATAAAGCCAAAAAAAATTTCACTTTTGGTGTAATATCCTTTTAGTGTTACATTGAGAGTGATTTCGATGCTGACCCGTGTCCAAAACGAGGGTAAAATTATAAAATAATTTTTTTTGTGTTGCATAACTACCTATTTATAATGATGACAAGTGACATTACAAGAAAAATTATAAAAGGTGACAAAATAAAGATCTTAATTAGTAAATAACTACCTATAAAGACATGTTTACTTTTCATAATTTAAACTTCATCATAAAAATTATAGTTAAAGTAAATTATAAAAGTTCAAACTTGATACTAAAAAAAAAAAATCACATTGCTAACTTTGTCTTTATACATGTTTGATTTTAACAATTTCAAATTCATTAAAAAAAACTGTAATTAAAATCAAATCTAAGTTTGCTACGATAAAAATATTTTATTAAGTTATTTTGCCACACGCATGACTGACTTATTTTACTAAAGTTTAAAATTCATGTTATTGAATGTGACAGTAAACATTTATACTTGATGTTTGATTTTTCTTTTAACGAAAATTGTATTAGCAACTTTATTTTTTTGCACACGCATCGCGTGTGCCACCAAGACTCGTATTCATAACACACATCCCACTTCACAGCAGCCCTCACTTCACGCGCCACACAAACCACAACTCACGCACTCACTGCAACCGTGTCTTTCCTTTGCTGTCCATTACAACCGTGCTCTCCCAAACACATTTACAACACTTACACAAATACACTGTAATCTACACAAAACAACCTGCCTTTAGGTGGCCACAAAATCACTTGTCTGAACCGTAATGGCGCCGCAAACACAAGTTTACGGCAGCCTTACACGGCTGTCTAACATACATATTCTACACTACACAGTACTCATTACACAAAAAAATTGGAATTGAAAAGAAAACTTACCGAAAATTTGCTACAATCGCAGGAAATCCTTACCGACAGTTCTCTTTTCCTCTCTCTCTCTCTTTTCTCTAACCTACACCGAGACCTCTCCCCTTCCTCTTTTTGTATACAATTCTCTCTCTCTGTTGTGTAACCGAAAGAAAAAATATTCTCTCTATGTCTTTCTTTACTTCTCTATTTGTAACTGAAATTCCATAAAACAAAAGGGCTCAATTTTCTTCCCTGTTCCCTCTCGGATTTGACTAAAAAAACTGGCTAACAATACAATACAATATATATATATATATATATATATATATATATATATATATATATATATATATATATATATATATATCAGATTTTGAATTTTATTTTTTTACAACCCCAAACTTTAATTTAAATTTTCAAGTGATCCCGCTTCGCCTAATCATCGCTAAAGGTTTCCAAAAATGTCATTTACGCTAACCGTCACAAAAGACCGCAATCAATATCAGTTATAACCGCTATCGTTAAATTAGAACTTATGATTTTTAAAATTTCGCTCATGTAAGCCGTTGCTAAATGTTGCGTATGAAAATTGTCGCTAAATAAAGTAAATTAACCGACTAAATATATTGAGGTTTGGGGTATTACATTAGTGGTGAAAATTACATTAGTAATATGTTAGTATATTAAATAGATAGAGTTTTAGAAGTTGCAGAATTTATTTTCTATTCCTGTAAAGTTTAGCAAAATTATGCCAATAATACCTACAAATTATGTAATATCCCGATCTTAGGTTTGAACTTTTACGTAATTTATAACAATTTTACTTAATTTTTTTAACAGCATATTTTACAAGTAGAAATATTTGCATCTTTTAGCGACGATTGGCATGAGTTTGTGATTGTCAATTAAGAAAAGATAGCAAAATAATTTTTAATTAGGGTCAGTATATAATTGATGTTATATCTTTGTTTGGCTATTTTTAGATGGCAGACAGAAATTTATGGAGGAAAGATAGCAAAATAAATAAATAAAAATTCGGTCTGCATTAAATTGAAAAGTGAGTGGGTTAATTTAGAGAATGTATAACCGACGATGTTACGCCGTTACAATATATTTGGTATATAAATAAAGAGTACATAAAAAAAAAAAAAGGGTAATGCATAAAGAGAAAAAGGAGAGAGGAATAGAGCAAAAAAAAAGAGAAAAAAGAACAAAAAGGGGAGAAGACGGGAGACAGGGAGGGCAGCCGGCTCTAGAACGGGCGGTGCCTCTGCCATGGCAGCTCCATTGCAGGCCGCACATCAGTCACTGGCGATTAACTTCGGCCACCGCTTTCACCGAAATACCATCTCCCAATACCTCCGAGACTGCCGTGCCGCAACCGACGCCCTGCTGCTGCCACCGCACGATAATCATCACCGGCCAACCAAAATTCCGATCAACACCAAAGGACGACCATCGGCCATTGTCGGCTCTCTTCCTTCATCCACCGACCAGTCGCCGTAGTCACTGGGGCCTCCAATTGGCGTTGCCGCTACAGTTTCACGGCAAGCAAAATAGCGGTCGCCGATCTTTAGCCTTCATTACCGAAATCTGTGACCACGGACGACCGTCCCTCCTCAACCAAACCACCTTACCATTTTTAGAGGTGTGCTCATATGTGTACGAGCAAAAATTCAGGCAACGAAACGCTGATCGGTGAAGATGGCCTGAGCAACCAACAGGCAACTCGCAATTTCGGGCCTTCAACCCAATTACCCAGCTACCAAGCAATGTACTCTGTCGTTGCGACGCTCACCGGCTGGCTGGCCATCTCTGCAGAATTTTAACTGTCGCCAAAAGAGCACAGGTAACCGCATATTCGGCAAAATTGGGGACTGAAGTTTCTTATTGGCACTTTTGTATAAATTGTGAAATGGGTTCTTATGGATGATTGTGTTGTTGGTGAATCTGTACAATGATGGTCATTTAGCGGCAGTGTTGGCGGTGAATGAACTGGAATAAATTAGGTTATTTGTGTGTAACAGCTTGTAATTTGTTTGGGTGCATAATGTGCTGTGTTTTGTGAGTGTATGCTTGCAGTGGTTGGAATAGACTGAATTGTGGTGGTGTATATATATGTGTGTAATTGTTGTGAGGGAGGGTGTATACTTGTTTTTTGTTTTTTTTGAGTGTGTGTGTGCGTATGTGTGTAAACCAAATTTGGTTGTCCGGGTAAAAGTTATAAGGTGTACAGGTGGGTATGGAGTATTTGTGTGCATTCTGTGTGACATGTATTTGTAGCAGTGTGTATGTGACGTGTATGTTGGTGCTTGATGAGTTACAAGGGTTGAAAATGGTGATCATTGTGCCGGGATTTCGGTTAGTAAGTAGTGAGTTTGAGACGATCGCTAACTGTAATGACGAACTAGTGGTGTTGGTTCGGTGCAAGCGTGCGTGCGCGCTTGTGCGCACAAAAGAGGTGTGTGTGCATGTGAATGTAGTTGGTTGGCTGGAAATGGAGAAACGGTGTACAGTGTGTATGATTTAGGTAGAGGTGTCAAATGGGCCGGGCTTGGGCCGGCCCAGCCCAGCCCAAGCCCAATGGGCCTCCAACAAAACGGGCCATGGCCGGCCTGGTGACTGAAAAAGGGCCGGGCCGGGACCGGGCCTGAAATCTGGATATATGGCCCAGTCCAAACCCTGGCCCTAGGCCCAATATTTAGGACCGGGCTTAGGCCGAGCCCAGGCCCAATTTGTTTGGTTTTGATTACCAAACTTGATGATACACCAAGTGAATCAGCACGTAGGTTCAGCGAACTAATTAAGAAGATAGCTCAGATCAAGCCCTTAATTTGCTCACGAACCCAGTTCTTGATGGAGATGCTTTGCACTTGCTATGGATGGTTCAAAGTGAGTCAACGGGTTTAGACTCGGCCTAATGGTGAAATTGAATGGACTGAAACTGGATTAAACCAAATTCCTACCCTTTTCTCCTAGGGTCGGCTATATCTATGAATTAGGGACTGTAGGTGGAGACTGGACTTAATCCAGAAGCTATGAAAACGATGAGTAAGACATCTAACAAAAACGGAAACCATTAAAAACACTAATTTAATTACTTTTTTAAATCTGTGCTGTAGCTTATCTTTTGGGGTTACTTTTCAAAGGAAATTGACATTTTCCTTTTACTTTAATCAAGCAAAGCATTCCCTAGAGTGCTGCAAACATGTGTTTTGCAGATAAGTGTGGGGTTTTCTCCTTGAATCCTTGAAGTTGGTTTTCTGCGGTGACAAGTGTCCGACCCAATTTTGGGCCAATTTCGGGCCGGGCTTTTTTAGGGCCGAGCCTGGCCCGGGCCATTTTTGGTGAAACCTTGGCCTGGTCCAAGCCCAGGTCCAAGGCCCTTTCTTTTTGGGCCTGCACTGTTCACAAGAGACCCGGGCCAGCCCGGGCTTTTTTCGGGCTGGGTCGGGCCGGCCCGCGGCCCGCGCGGCCTATTTGACATCTTTAGATTTAGGGGTCTCAAGGAAGAAGAAAATAGAAAGTGTTGCTATAAGTCCAATATTTCCTACGGTTTAAATTTTTTTGAAATTCATTTATGCTCTTATTTTTGGCTAACAAGTTTAATTTTTATATGATTGGCTTATTTTTTGTAACATCTGTGATGTGTAATTTTTCTTGAATTTTTCTGTACCTCGAACGGCGTGAACTGATTTTTATCTGAAATTGGGATTCTTGATTTATTAAAAAAATGGCAAATTAAATTATTTTAACCTAAAAATTTTATAGTGACCTTTTATCAGCAAGATGTTTGAGTGTCTAAAGTTTAAGGCTTTTCAGCATCGTTTGTCATGTGTATAGACTTTGGTCGCTTTGTGCGCCATTAAGAACCAGAGGGAGTTTTTGAAATAAAATAATATTTTTAAGGGATTTTTTTGACTGGTTTCAGCCTAATACATACATAGATGAGTTTTGAGGTATTTTGAAATTATTTTTGGTCACGTTGGCCATTAAGAGAGTATATTGACAATTTTTCATTCACGATGGAAAATTTAGTAGTACCTTATGCAGGCAAATCCTACGCTTGCATAGGTGTGCGATGTGCATGTATTTGTGTATTTTATTAACAAAGATTATCATGTGAGTGCTATGGGTGCAAGTCTGTGCAGTGTTGTTGGTTTGTGTGTGTGTGTGTGTAAGAAGAAGAGACATAGCGAAAGAACGGGGATGATTATTGGTATGGGTTGTCGAGAAAGTAGGGTGTGTCAGACATTGGCTTATAGAGTTTAAGAGTATGAGTCAGGGAATTAGAAAAGCCGAATAAGTCAGACGCACACAGAGTGAACGAGAATGAAACAAATTGAGGATTTTAGGGTTCACTCTGAGTGAGTTTTGGAAGAAATGGAGACGGACGGGTATACTATTGCTCATTCAAGAGGAGCTTGGAATGGATTGGGCAATTCTTTGGTCAGATGTAGCAAGCAATCAGAGAACATGATGCTAGTATCAAGGAAATGCATAGCATTATGTAAGTGTCTTCCGATCCATCTAGTATATATACAAGTATATGTTATCCGTTTTTGAGAAATCACTAGTAGTTATAAATGAACTGCTTATAGTTAACTTATTTCGAAAGCAGGGATGAGAATTGTTTAGGAAGTTAGTACCAAGTTTATAACATCATTGCATAGATCGTATAGTAATAAATGATTTGTCCTATTTAGGTTAATTCGAAAGATTTGTGTATGAAGTTGATTAGCTTAATATAGCTCGGACATAAGTAAGAGATTTTTATCTGAAACTCAGTTTTGTCCATTTTTTTCTCATGAATATTTTTTCTGAATTGTTATTGAATTTTCTTTTAATACTATTATAATTGTCATTAATTGCATCGTTTGTAACATCCCGGAATTTTCAGAACGTTAACACTCACTCGATCATATAAACTAAGGTAATAAAACCCTCAAACTCAACCAAAATCAATACTACCAATTTGTCAGAGCAACTAACCATCAAATTAATGTATTACTCTGAGTACACAATCATGATTTATAAACTGAATTTAAACCTAATAATGAGCTAGCAGAGTTCACCCACGCAGGGGTTCTAAAAACCAATACAACAACAAAATACTACTCCCGCTGTCCCTTAATTATTGACCATCTTTTCTTTTTGGGTCGTCCCACAAAATTAATCACTTCCAAATTAAGAAAGATTCTATAGGTATGTTTACATATTTACCCTTTTTATACTTTTTTTTATTCTATTTCTCTCTCCACATTTAACTCTCTATCAACTCATTTTCTCTCTCCTGACCTACCACTTTACACTTTTTTATTCTATTTCTCTCTCTACATTTAACACTCTACCAATCATTTTTCTCTTTCATGGCCCCACTCTCTTCTCCCTTCTCTCTAAAGGGTAAAATGAAAAAAAAACACACAATACATAACCATACCAAAATTCTTAATATACGTGTAAAGTAAAAGTGATCGATATTTTAGAGACGGAGGGAGTAATATTTATGCTCGGCTCTAAACCAAATCTCAAGCAATCTACTGGTGACCATTACGTGTGAAAAGGAAGTCAAAGGAGGATAAGCTTTTGAGAGCTCAGTAAGGTCGATCAAACGAAATAATTTACAAATGCAAAACGATGATTGTTTTGTTCACATATACAATTCGATGATGATTTTTAGAATTTTCACAATGATTATAACTAGTTTGATCAAATATCAATATGACTTTCGGACACGATGCAAACAATCACAATACTATGAACATGAACAATTGCAAAGCCACGCAGGCAGTGCATGGTAATTACTTAGCAAAACCACAAAGGCGATGCTCACTAACATTGATAATTATATGCACCAGCTAGTCCAACAAGGTGCCCATACTAATACATCGACTAGTCCATCAAGATCCTAGCCCACACCAATATATCGGCTAGTCCATCAAGGTATTAGCCCACACCAAACACCAAATCCTCTAATACCCACAAATTCCTTCAAAACACACCAATGCAGAATCTCATGTCAATATACAGAATCATAACAATTCGATAATGCAACATGTTATTCAATGCTGGATAGATAATAATTAATGAGCACCGATAAGAGTTTCAATAAACGTCTTAAGGCTTAAAGAAGTGTTTATAAGGCAAACAATGCAACTATATCAAAACGGCATAATCCAAAAGAAAAGAGCTGAGATACAAAATCAAAAGAAAATGTGAAATCAATTATGAGGAATTTGGTTCATATGAAAATCCCTTACTTCATTCCAAGGCTGGCTAATCACTCGATCAAACAAAATCAGAGGTCCTTGGAGTAACCTCAGTTGGGATAGCACAGATATTAGAACGCCATCTCAACTAAAATACAGTAAGACCAATACTAATTGCTTGCAAGGTGCTCATTCATATTCTAAGAATAACCTAATCTGCAATGGTTCGCACAGATAACTCGAACTACTTAAAAATCCTATAACACAACTCCAAGACTTAACCACACCCCAACATTCACAATAAAAATTTCATAAAATGTTTTTATAGTTTAAAACAGTATAAAGGATCAACATACTAATTATTTGAATTTTTTAATATTTTCTGTTTAAAAAACAATTTCCTTAATAAGTAGAAGACACAAAAATAGCCATTAATATTTCCAGGTCAAAACAAAATCCCACAATTTTCGTAATAGCCTTAAAATATTGAAGAAAAATTCAGAAACTAAAATCAGGTCAAAAAAATTATTAAAACTATTATTGAACAATTCATTTTGCCCAAAATAATGCGATATGAATATCTTATCAAATCAAATCTAAAAATTCTGAAATTTGAACTAGAACATCTTAGAATCATATAAACAATATACAAAAATTTTCCGAATTAAATAATCAGCATAAATATTTCAAACATATATTATAAATTTCAAATTTGCGTAAAATATAAAAAATTCAAACGATATCAACAAATTCTAAAAATTTCTCAGAAATTCTAAAATAAACTTATCATCACTAATATAAAAATATTTGGCCAGAAAAGTGACCGTAGGACACTCTACGCTCCACCACGGGTTACTTTTCATCGTCGTTTTCAGCTTGAACATTAATACGAGAAACAACAAACCATAATGTTTTATTTTCTCCGATTTTTTCTCATTTTTCTTGCTCAATTATTTAATCTAACACTTTAATACATTCTATAATAATAATAGATGATCCACATTTGAATTCGTGGAGTTTTACGAAAAGAAAAACATGTATATATTCGTAAAACTCCGTGATATATATATATATATATATATATATATATATATATATATATATATATATATATATATGTATATAAATGGTTTTAGGGGTGATTACCTTATGAAATTCTCCTCTAAACCACGATCTTCGATTCTCCAACTCTTTCTTTGATCCAATCTCTCTTTTCTCTCCCTTTCTTCCACTCTCTCTGTCTACTCTCTCTCTCTCTCTACACTCTCTCTTTTCTTTGCTGATTTTAAGAAGAATATGGAGAAAAGAATTTGGGCCCACTGCTGTTCAAAAGCCATACTATATATTTGAACCCTAAGTTGGCAATTTATCAAAAACCCCCTAGACTTTAGGCTATTTTCAAAATTCTCCAAGAATTTTCTTTTATTACAAAAATGCCCAAATTAACTATTTACGATAGAATAATGCAATTGAAAACTTTAACGGGTGCTACATAATGTTGTTGCGCTAATCATCGCTACAAATTTCTAATAAATGCATTGATGCCATTTTAAAAAAATTGTCGCTAAAAACTTTAATTACATTCTCTCCTCTTTATAAAAAATTCGTCTTTAAAATTTCACAAACCTATAATATCGAAGCACTATGCATTCACTATGTTACTCCCAAACGAAGGTGTCACTGAATCTTACACTTAACCTCCAAAATATGAGTCGAGAACATCAATAGTAACCGAGAACATTTCACTATACTGTATGATTTCGAATATAACTTAGGGTTTCACAAACCAACCAACCAGATATCATTACTCAACCTGTGAAACCAACCAACCGGATATCATTGCTCAACCTCGAAATAATTAGCCAATTTCTCTAAGCACTCACACATCAATGCCTCAAATCAAAAGATGTAACCTCTATACTTTCACTACACACTCTGATACCTAACCGCTACTAAGGTTCGACTAAGTCACTAAAGTGTTTCCTTAACTCTCTTGTTAAACTTAGGCATTCTCTCATTCGCTTCTAAAGTCTACAAAGTTATATACCTAAGCTCCGATACCAACTGTAACATCCCTTAATTTCTGGAACATTAACATTCACTCGACCATCTACATTAAGGCAATAAAACCCTCAAACTCAAACAAAATAAATAGTACCATCTGTCAGATCAATAAATCATCAATTAATGCATTACTCTGAGTACACAATCATGATTGATAAACTAAATTTAAACATGATAATGAGCTAGCAGAGTTCACCCACGTAGGGGTTCTAAAGACCAATATAGCAACTAAATACTAATATTCACGCTCGGCTCTAAACCAAATCCTGAGCAATATATTGGTGACCATTACCTGCAGAAAGGAAGTCAAAGGAGGGTGAGCTTTTGAGAGCTCAGTAAAGTCGCTCAAATGAAGAAATTACGAAATAATTTATAAATGCAAAAATGATGATGGGTTTGTCCGCAGATACAATTCGATGATGATTTTCAAAATTTTCATAATGATTACAACTAGTTCGATCAGATATCAATATGACTTTCGGACACAATGCAAACAATCACAATACTATTGAGCATGAGCAATTGCAAAGTCACAAAGGCAATGCTCACTAACACTGATAATTATATGCATTAGCTATTCCAACAAGGTACTAACCCACACCAATACACTGGCTAGTCCATTATGGTCCTAGCCCACACCAATATACCGGTTAGTTCATTAAAGTACTAGCCCACACCAAACATCAAATCCTCCAATACCCACCAATTCTGCCAAAACACACCAATGCAAAATCTCATGTCAATATACAGAATGACAACAATTCGACAATCCAACTTGTTTTTCAATGCTCAATGGACAAAAATCAATAAGCACCAATAAGAGTTTCAATAAACGTCTTAAGTCTCAATGAAAGGTAAAGGCAAACAATGTGACTATATCAAAATTGCAGAATCCAAAAGAATAGCGATAACAAATCAGAAGAAAATGTGAAATCAAATTAGAGGAGTTTGATTCGGATGAAAATCCCATACCTTATTCCGAAGCTAGCTAATCACTCGATCAACCAAAATCAGAGGTCCTCGGAATAACCTAAGTTGGGGTAGCACAGATATTAGAACGTCATCTCAACTACAATATAGTAAGACCAATTCTAATTGCTTACATGGTGCTCATTCCTATTCTATGAATAATTCAATCCGCAATGGTTCGCACAAACAACCCGAACTAGTTAAAATTCCTATAACACAATCCCAAGACCTAACCACACTCCAAAATTCACAATAAAAATCTCATAAAATGGTTTAAAACAGTATATAGGGTCCAAATACTAATTATCTAAATTTTTGAATATTTTCTGTTTAAAAATCATTTCCTTAATTAGAAGAAGACCCAAAAATAGCTATTAATATTTCTAGGTCAAAAAACAAATTCCCTAATTTTGATAATAGCCTTACACTATGTAAGAAAAATACAGTAACTAAAATCAGGTCAAAAAAATCATTAAAACTATTAGGGTTAAATACACGTTAGTACCCTGAAACTACCACAAAGTCTCACTTGAGGGTCTCAAAGTTTAATTTTTACACTTAAGGGCCTGTAACTCCAAATTTGCAACAAGTAAGTACATTCGTCCAAATTCCTAACGATCCAGCCTTTTCTGTCAGGGCCAATTTTGTCCGAACAAATTTATTTTTTTCAAAACCCTAGGAAGTCCCCATGTCTGATCTTTATCTTACTTCCTCCTCTGCTCCGATCTGGGTCTTTCTCTCTCCACAAAATACCTGAGCTAGCCACCAGAGCAGCCGCTGCTCATGCCTTTTCCATCTCAGCGACTAATATTAAATCGCACAATTTTTTCTCTTTCCCCACATAATCAGACCCTAGTTGTCACCCCCACTGCCATTGTAATTGCTCCGGCAGCACGACTCTGCATCGTCCATTAATGCAGCCACCGCCTCGTTGCCACCGTGGAGACGGTGGTTTTCCTCCTGAACCTGCACAGCCAACACGAGTTCTAAGTTGCTGTGGAGCGTGTTGGCGATGGCTTTATTTGTTTGAGCCAAATCTCTTCATATCTGATTCTCTACGCAGCTCGTTCTTCCAGCACCCAATTTAATTTCCCAATTTTCTCAATTTCCTCTTCCTTTGCTCTCAATATCTTCATCATCCCATCCTCAACTACCACTATGATTCTCCGTGAATTTCGCTTTCGTCTCTCCTCAGTCTCTAATCTCACCTTATCCGTCTGTACACCCAAGAAGTCAAAGCTATTTAATAACACATCTATGATACAGTGAAATAGGTAATGAAAAATATGGAGGAGTGATTGAATCCTTACGTGCTGAGCGATGAACCAGTTGATTTCCAATTGTTATTATTGGATCTGGTGCGAGATGTCTTCGCCCAGAAACGTGAAGGGACCGATACGGTTGTGATGGTTCGGATTCTGATGAGCGGTGCTTGGAAGGAAATGAAGGGGTTGATGGCTGACTATCTCTTGGTTGCTTTCTAGAGACAGGGATAGCGTAAGTGAGGCTGCTGTTCGGGTGAAGGAAAAAGAAGAAAAGGCTGGCCCGACCCAGAAATTGGAAAAGAGAAGGAAAAAAATTTTGTTTGGACAAAATTGCCCGTGACAGAAAAGGCTGGATCGTTAAGAAATTGGACGGATGTACTTACTTGTTGCAAATTTGGAGTTACAGGGCCTTATGTGTAAAAATTAAACTTTGGGGCCCTCAAGTGAGACTTTGTGGTAGTTTCAGGGTACTAACGTGTATTTAACCAAAACTATTATTGAAAAATTCATTTTGTCCAAACTAATGTGATAAGAAAATCTTATCAAGTCACATCTAAAACTTCTGAAATTTGAACTAGAATCATGTAAACAATTACGCAAAAATTTTTAGAATTAAATAATTAGTTTAAATAGTTCAAACAAATTTTATAAATTTCAAACTTGCATAAAATATAAACAATTCAATCGATATCAGAAAATTCTGAAATTTTTTTCAGAAATTTTAAAATAAAAGTATCATCATGACTGTAAAAAGATTTGACCAGAAAAGTGGCAGGAGGCCACCCCACGCGCCACCACGGGTACTGTTCATCGTCTTCTTCAGTATGAACAGTAACCCGAGAAATAGCAAACCCTAATTTTTAATTTTCTCCATTTTACTTCCTTTTTTCTCGTTTTTCTTGCTCCAATTTTTTAATCTCACACCCTAATACATATAACAATAATACATGATCCACGATCGAATTCGTGGAGTTTTACGAAAAGAAAAACAAGTATATATATATATATATATATATGTATATATCCACGTGTGTGTGTGTGTGTATACACACACCAAAATGAAATGGTTTTAAGGGTGATAACCTTATGAAATTCTCCTCTATAAACCACGGGCTTCGATCTTCCATTGCTTACTTTGATCCAATCTCTCTTTTCTCTCCCTTTCTTCTGCTTTCTCTCTCTACTCTCTCTCTTCTCTTTGTCAATTTTCAGAAGAATATGGAAATTTACCAAAAACCCCCTAGACTTTAAGCTATTTTCAAAATTCACCCAAAATTTTCTTTTAATACGAAAATGTCCAAAATAAGTATTTACGATAGAATAATGCAATTGAAAACTTTAATGGGTATTGCATAATCCCACTACGCTAATCATCGTTAAAAGTTTCTAATAAATGCATTGATGCTGTTTAAAAAAATCGTCGCTAAAAATTTTAATTTAACCCGTTAAAAATATATTCGGATTTGAGATGTTACATCGTTTGGCTTCAATACCTTGTTTTTTAGCTTTACACGTTTATTGAAAATCTTTTTTGATACTTAGTATTTATTACTCGTCGCGTGTCGATTTATTCATTGTATTATCGCTTATTTCATTCTGTATATTGACACGAGTTAGTATATAAGGATGGTCTGTATCGGGGGTGATATAGGAATGGTCTGTTATTGTCAGGAAATGCTATTACCTTAATGGTCTAGCTAGTGGTCATATGCATATGTAATCACAGTGTTAGTGAGCATTGTCTTTGTAGCTTTGCTAAGTGATTACCCTGCACTGCTTGTGTGGCTTGGCTAAGTATTTTTTTGCACTGTCTGTGTAGCTTTGCAAATTTACTCATGTTCAATATACCATCTGCATCGTTTAGAGTGTATTTGAAATGGTTTCTACTGATTTCTGATTTGAGTAATTGAATTGGATCTCATCCTATATTGCAATTGAAATGAATTCTCTAAATCGTTTGTATTCCTCTACTGAATTTGAAGCGACCTTAACGGAGCTCTCAAAAGCTCACCCCTTTTCTGTTTCCTTCTGCAGATGATAACCAACAATATAATGCATTAAGTATGAATTAGAACTGAGCGAGGGAAAGATAATTGCAGTTTTGGTCTTGGTTATTAGAACCCCTGCGTTGGTTAATATAGCTATTTAAAAATTTTGACTTAGAGTTAATGTTTAAATTATGACTATACATTTAGATTATTGTCTTATTCGATGTTTTAGTTTTTCTGACTGACTAGTAATACTAATTTGGTTAAGTTTGAGAGTATTATTGTCATAGTGTAAATAAATGATCGAGTAAGTATTAAGGTTCTGAAAATTTCAAGATGTCACAATTTATAGTAAATAGTTACGATGCATGTGTGACTTTAATAAATAGACATGAAAGAGAGATGTGATACTAAAATAAATATGATGACTTTGTCGCATATATAAAAGGGCATGACATGTCGCAAAATTTAAAAATTCATAACTATTGTTACATAATTTTTGTTTGCCTTATATAAGTAGAAAATCAATTTTACACTTTCTAAAACTCTACCTAATCAATGTTTCAAGATATTAGGACTTAATTTTAACTATTAAACCTCAAAACAATTTAAGATAACAAAATAAACACTCAAAAATATAAAAAGCCGTAATAATATTTAAAATTTAAGTCATATCACTTTGTAAATTTTTTCTGGAAGATCTTAGTTTGCGAATTATTTATCTTTGATTTCATACATTATTTTTGTATTTTACATTTCTGAGATTTTATTTTACTTTTAAGTACTTTTGAGGTGTTAGTAGTGAAAATTAAGACCTAATATGTTAGTAGTGAAAATTAAAACCTAATATGTTAGTATATTGAATAGATAGAAAGAGTGCAAAACTTGTTTTCTACTCTTATAAGTTTAGTAAAATTATGCCAATAATACCTATAAATTTATTAATAATAAGTTATAGTAAAGAATCACGATATATGTGTGAATCTACTAAGTGTATGTGTGACTTTAATAAGTGTGAGAAATGGGTGCCATACCAAAATATACATAATGGCGTGTCGCATAAGTAAAAGGAGATGATGTGTCACAAAATTAAAAGGGATAAAAAAGAAAAAGAACAATAAAAAAATCTTATGTGTCACCTCCACAAAGCGCAACGCTGACATGTCGCATAGGTAAAAGGGAATGATGTCAAAAGGGGTAAAAAGAAAAAATAACACTAAAAAGAAAAAATTTATGTGTCGCCTGCACAACGCACAACACTTCGTCTATAATATATTTATCAATATAATATGATATAGATATAGATATGCTATATATTCTCCTTTCTTGAAGAGTGCAGCCTAACAGCAGGAGATCGACACCTCTTACGTGAGGCCAAAATGTTTGCTCAAAGCGCAATTTCAACGAACCGTACCAACAATTAGGAGTGGATATCGACCTTATGATGCTCCTGGGATGGTATGCTTCTGGTTCTACGAGCTGCATGCACAAGTTACCTACCACTAGTTCTTTTCCAGTTTTGATTCCACCGCTTCACCGTAGATAGATAAGACTCTTTGTATTTCCAATATAGGTCGTAGACTAATACTGACTTTTTGATGTACAATGACTCTTTTCCATTTGTTATAATGCAACCTAGCTTGATCCATTATAACAACCAATAAAAACAACTTGATCCCTTATCAAAAGGGTAAAAAAAAAAAATTTATGAACCATCAGTTAAGTGCCAGCGGTTTGAGACGATGGTGTTGATCCTATTGTTACATGCCAAGGAAGGAACCCCAAACTTTGAAGTAATCCGTGTTTGTTTTTCTACCATATACTAATCCATAGGATGATTTGTCTTTATGCTTATGCAAGATTCAATGATGTATGTGACAAGCAGTAAACGAGGCTTCAGCATAAAAACTAGATGCAAGGTTTGAATGCAAAAGCATCACACTTACAGTTTATACTAAGGGTCGATATTTCCTTTTCCGCAGCTTCATTTTATGGAGGGAAATACTTTTGCCCTTTGTGGTTGCGACACTCGTTTACCAAGTGCCCTGCTTTACTATAAACAAAACAAGGACCTTTCCTTTTCCTGTTTCGTTATGGTCATTGCATCACCTTGGGAATTTTCCCACTTTTTTGTTATTGTTGCTGAAGTGCCTATTCTCGTTATGAAACTTTTGATCAGGATTAGCTGTATTAGATGCCAGACCTTCAATGTGATGGACCTTCTTTTTATTTCCTTGATTATCAAAAGCATATCTCTTCCCAGCCTCATTTCAATTCAACTTTATTGGGGCGATTGATCAAAATTCATAGAATTCTTTTATGCTTCAAGGGTCTTTGGTAAGTTTTCCAGAGATCGTAGAAACTTGGAAAAGTTTCTGAAATAGGTTCTCCCGCATCACACATTCGGTAGCAATATCAGAAACTTCATTCACTTAATTGCATTCCACATCTCCCATGCCGTACGTAATAGTCCTGTGAAACACGTTGAAAGAGTATTCTTAACGGAATTAAGAATGGTGCAGAGGCACACTAAGTTGTCGTCCAGCCATTTCTTTTGATCCACCGTGAGAGGACACTCACTTTGGTTGGTTGTCTGTGAATTACTTGAAGAAGCAATGTCCGAACCATCACCCAGTGTTGCTTCCTTGAATTGAAACAACACTTGCAACTTCATCTGTCGGATACACCCATTGAAAGCACATGAGCCACTTTTGTGGCAGTGACTTGGTGGAAAATCCTCATGCTCCATCTCTTATAAATCAGCCCATTGAACATCTCAAGCCTCTCCACTTCTTGAAGTTGTGTAGCCTTCACAACTTTCGCAGCATCCAAGTTTAGTTAAAATGTTGAATTATGGAAAAGTTGTGTGGACTTAGAAAACTAAATTGGATAAAGGAATAGAGCAAGAATTTTGTTGGGTAGTACACTTCAAGGAAGCTATCTTAAAGATAGTATTTTCTCCACAATGGTGCAAATGAAGTAAAAAAAAAAAAATCAATCCTCAGGATGCAATGCCCAATCACTTCAGAAGTGAAGATTGCATTTCAATAATTGTCTCACATTAACAAGAACTTACTCAAGATAAAACTCAAATGACACTTACAAATAATTTCAGAAAGTTTTAGAGGGAAACTAAAGAATTTCATATTGCAGTTGGTTACAAATGAAGTTCAAGACTTAAGCACCCTTAATGAAGAGTCAAAACTCTTAAAAAATATGATTGTCAGAGGAAAACCCAGGAAAATTTCAAAATTTTGAGTTGCAAGGCTTATAAACTGTCTTACAAGTGCCCTTCTGTCAGACAAAGCGGCGCAAATCCTACTCTTACATGCCAAGAGTTGTGGTAAAAAATTGACTGTGTCGGTTGAGACCAAATGAGCACGCTAGCAGACCTACAAATCACAACGCGAGCAAACAGTGACGTGCCGAGACCCCCGGAGGGTCTCCGATGCGTAAGTCAGTAAGCAATTTTGAGAGAGTATCTGAGAATATTATAGATAGTCAGAACTTACTTTCTTCCTCATTCCCACTTCCATTTATAGGAATGTATTAAAGGGTTGGTTACCTTTCCTTAATGGGGAGTTACTCTAATTAGTGGGAGGTTACCAGGATTTAGTGGGCAATTATTGCTCAAAATGAGATAGTGGGAAGGTAGGCAAGCGCCACTTCTCATTTCTTCAAGAATCAAGGAGCAGTTTTGGTGTCACCTGGCAGTGACGAGTGTCACCTTCCCATTGGTGGGTATTTTTTACCCATATCATTTCCCCCATTCCGTGTCCTGGAGTAAGAATGCGGAATCATGACAATTATCGTAGCATAGAATTTTGGGCCCTTATTTAAGGGGTCCTTTGTGTTCGAAAGGTTACCAGAAGTAAAGGTCTCGTCTACTCGGCCTGGCGAAGTAGAGATCCTAAGGGGCTCGTTTATTCGGCCTAGCCGAGTAGAGGCCCTAAGGGAGCTCGTCTACTCTGCGTGGCCGAGTAAAGGCCCTAGGGGGCTCATCTACTTACCGTGGTCGAGTAAAGGCCCTTATGGGGCTCATCTATTCAGATTGGCCGAGTAGAGGCATTGGTGGTCTCATGTACTCCTCTACTCGGCTTTGCAAGTAGAGACTTGGACCCTAAGGGAGCTCGTCTACTCGGCTGAGCGAATATAGGCATAAGGGGTCTGATGTGCTCGTCTGCTCGGCTTTAAGAGTAGAGGCTTAGACTAAAGGAACTCGCATACTTGACTGAATGAGTAGAGGTATTGGGGGTCTAATGTGCTTGTCTACTCGGCTTTGTGAGCAGAGGCTTAGACCCAAAAGGAGCTTGTTTACTTAACTGAGCGAGTAGAGGCACTGGGTCTAATGTGCTCATCTGCTCGGCTTTGAAAGCAGAAGATTAAACCCAAAGGAGCTCATTTATTCGGCTGACCGAGCAGAAGCATTGGGCTTCAAATGTGCTCATCTGCTCGGCTTTAGGAGTAAAGGCTTAGACCTCAAAGGAGCTCGTCTACTTCATTGAGCAAGTAGAGGCACTGGGGGTCTAATATGCTCGTCTGCTCAGCTTTGCAAGTAGAAGATTAAACCCAAAGGAGCTTATTTATTCAGCTAACCGAGCAGAAGCATTTTGTGAGTAGAGGCTTAGACCTCAAAGGAGCTCGTCTACTTAACTGAGCAAGTAGAGGCACTGGGGGTCTAATTTGCTCGTCTGCTCAGCTTTGCAAGCAGAAGATTAAACCCAAAGGAGCTCATCTACTCAGCTAAGCAAGTAGAGGTATTAAGAATCTAATGTGCTCGTCTATTTGCCTTTCAGAGGCTTAGACCCGAAGGAGTTCATCTACTTGCCTGAGCGAGCAAAGGCATTAGGGTCTAATGTGCTCGTCTGCTTGCTTTGCAAGCAGAGGCTTAGACCCTATAGGAGCTCGTCTACTCCGGTGAGCGAGCAGAGGCATTGAGGGTCTAATGTGCTCGTCTACTCGCCTGAGCGTGTAGAGGCATTAAGGGTCTAATGTGCTCGTCTACTCCCCTGAGTGTATAGAGGCATTAAGAGTCTAATGTGCTCATCTGCTCGGCTTTGCAAGCAAAGGCTTAGACCCAAAGGAGCTCGTCTACTCGGTTGAGTGTGTAGAGGCGTTGGGATCTAATATGCTCGTTTACTCAGCTTTGTGAGCAGAGGCTTAGACCCCAAGGAGCTCGTTTACTTGGTTGAGCGAGTAAAGGCATTGGGGGTCTAATGTGCTCGTCTACTCAACTTTTCGAGCAGACGGTTAGACTTAAAGGAGCTCATTTACTCAGCTGAGCGAGCAAAGTCTTTATAGAGGATTTGAGTGAAGTAGCATGTCCACTCAATTTTGTAGTTTCCATCAAGGGTTAACTTACCCCCTGTTATGCTAATCGATTGGCACCACCTATTAGTTGTCCCAACTCTGCTGAGATCCTGGCTGTGGATTACAATAATATCACTATATAAGGAGAACTTTATTTCATTTTGAACAAGAGAGACTTCGAGAGGCCTAAGGGAGCTCGTCTGCTCGTTCTGGCAGGGCAGGGGTCTATCAGAGTTCTTCAAGTAGGTCCGGCAAGTAGGGAGCTAGGAATTTCAAAGGGTCTCTACTATGCAAGGCTTACACGACTCCTCGAGAAAGGAGTATGAGTGCTCACCTGGGCCAGAGATGAGCACGGGTGCTCAACTAAACCAACGTAAATCTTTTTTATGAAGGGGTATTGGATGATGACTAGCACTGTGATGCTAAGCTTCACAAGGTGTTGGTCATGAGAGTGGCTAGAGCACGGTTGAGGCTCCTAAGAGTGAGCCTCGTAGTATCTCTTCTTAGGTCATTTATTCCTTAAATGACGATACTCTCCGTCATTTAGAAAAAGTAATGTGGCCATTGTAATGGTCTTGGTCCTTCTTGTGATGCAGATGGCGAGAATATTTCTGAATTCATCGTCGGATAACCTTGGACATTGGTTACAAAAGCTCTTGGTGTCATGATGAGGAGGTTAGTTGAGGCATCATTGAATAGGTTGCCATTGACAAGTGGTGGTTTGTAGTGCTTGATACATTCAAGAGGGACGATTGACCAAGGCTTGCAACTGAATGATAGATTCTTACATGGCATGAGTGGTCGCGAGCAGGTCGGGCTGCTCAGTTATTGTATAAAGGGGAGTGCAGGCTCCGTGCGAGAGTGGTCGTAGTCTCATATACATGTAGCCCCGCTGACTAAGAAGGCATAGATGCAAAGATGGGTTCTTAGTGACTGTGTAGGGCATGTACGTAAAAATAACCGTTGTTTGTTGGCTCAGTGAGACAAGTAGACAAAGCTAGGAGTGTGGCCTGTCTGCTCAACTGGATGAGCAAATAAAGATAAAGGACCATGGTCTGTCCAAGCAAGTAGTGGATATGGGGTCCATCAGAGCAAGATGCCATTAGGGATATGGAGCATCGTTTGCACGAAGTCAAATCACATTTTTTTACGTTCTGTAGAAGTTGTGCAAGATGTAGGTAACTGAGAGTATATTAACATTATTTAAATTAGCATGTATATTTGAACATAGAAAATTAGTTCTAATAGTCTAAAGAATGCACAAGGTTATAACTTTTTTATATTATAACTTATTTTATCATATATTAATGTTCACATGCATCGCACGTATATCCTACCAGTTGTAAGAAAAGTCTCATATTCTCCTGGGGCTTTTTTTTTCTTTTTTTGGAAAACTGCTTGTTGAGTATTTTTCTTAAGTCCTAAGATTGGTGAGACGTAACATCATGTGAAACAATTTGGGCAATTAGGTGGCATGTGACCTGGCTGGGCCATGTCTAAGTCGATAAACCAAATATTGCAGCTCATCGGCTAGATTGGCCTGTGATACGGTTGACTGCTTGCCTGGTTCAAGTGTTAATCAAATTATATACGTGAAACAAAATAGCTGGCAGAGGAATGAAATGAAATTGACGAAAGCAGTAGGCGAATAATGCTAATCGTTCCAGAACTAAGATTTGATTATAGGTCATAAACAATCCATTAGTATCGTTTTCGGTCTTAGTTATTAAGAAGTAGCAACCGTCAAAATAAATAACTGGGCAAATCTCTTGGATTTAGGACACACGTGCATGGACGGCCTTATTATTAGAAAACAACTTTTCTTTCATGGTTACCCCTCGGGGCCTATTGGAGTCTGACCAAGTGAATCTTATTATATTAGGTCTTCAAAGTTGCATTTTTGGACTCCAAACAAAATAAAAGTTCGTCCGGCTTATAAGCAAAATCGTTGGAGATCAATATGAGGATTCTAGACAATAATTTTGGTTCAGCACATAGCACGCTTTAATATTATAGCATCAGATCCCTAGAGATATACTTTGCAGGGCCGAGCATGTGCAGGCCTCCTGGTCTTAATGAGAGGGCATGGGAGGGCCTAAGCAGGTTCGGACGAATATGTGCTGTGATGCCTTGCAATGCGATTTTACAGAGAGATAGAAGGACTAAACTAATTACAGAGAGATCTACATATTGTTTATTTTTTCATACGTACGGTAAAAAGGATTATTTTCACCCCATAATCAAGTAACTTTCTTGCAAAGTTAGAATTTTCTCGCCCACTTTGTCTGCAATTTGTCCATTGTGGTTGTAAATATATGCTTATGCACATTGCAACAATCAATGATCGATGTTTACTTTTAGTCCTAATTTATGTAGTGATGCTAAACATGTACAGCTTCAGTATTTATATTCAATGATCTTTTTTTTATACGAGATTGTAGGAATCGTCTTACAATTCAAAATTATTATTAATAGCCAAAAATTATTCATATGCATATTCAATCATGGAACATTTACCTATTACTTCCTTCGTCCTACATAATTTGATCAACTTTCTTTTTTCAGGCCGTCTCACAAAAATTGCTCATTTCGATATTAAGAAAAATTCTGTAAATACTTTTACATATTTATAATTTTTATATTTTTTTTATTCAATTTCAATTCTCTCTCCGCAGTTAATTCTGCACTAACTTATTTTCCTCTTCAGGCTCACTTTCTTATACTTTTTTTACTCATTTCTCCCCTCCACATTGATACTCTACTAACTCATTTTTTTCTTTCTTGACCCGCCTTCTTCCCCTCTTCTCTCTAGAAGTTAGATAAAAGTATACAATATATCACTTCAAGTTTTAATGTGCGTGAAAAAAAAAATTGATCAAATTATATCCCTAATTAATTGCGGACATTCATGATAGCGCAAAGAGAGGGTGCCTCGAGATGCAGAAAGAAAAAAAAGAAAGAAATGAGATGGTTTATTGTGGTATGGGACACCTCGGATTGTGTGTAGTCTTTCAAAATTCACGTCTACAGATTCCGTCCCCATACTTTGTATAATACTTTCTATTTCCTTGACCTGCGCGTTGGGATAATGTACACTTTCCAAACTCATAAGATTTCATATGTGTGTTAGTATATTTAAATGTCTTGATTAAAACCTAGGAAAGAGCAGTTTCATTACACCACAGTTAAGCATATACCGGAAACTATAAAATTATTTACGATCGCCAAAATTCTTTAGTACTGCTCCTGACAGCGACAATTACAAGAATAGTAACATGGTGCCTGTAAGTTCGACTAAAATAGGAGTAAAAGTCTGTCTTTATCGGATTCCGCACGAGAGGGAGGTACGTAAGATTTATATATTCCTTTGTTTGATTTTTTTGTATTTGCCACTCTTGGATTTGGTAGTATTATACTTATATATATATATATATATATATATATATATGTATAACTATATTTATATCCATATATGTATAGATATATGTAGGTTCATAAGGCAGGTACTCTCACTCATTGATTTCCATTCCCTCTCCTTTCTCGGCGAGCCACTCTTTCTGTGTTCTTGCTGTAGCAGAAGCATATCTGTCAAAATGGAAATGATGGATACGTTTTTCTTTCAACATGCATTAAAGCGACATGCAGAGGAGGAAACACCATCATGGGAGTTCTTCAAGACATGGAAGGAGCGTGTAGAGGCTTGCAAGCCCAAGGCGATTCTCATAGTTTCTGCACACTGGGTGACCTCTCATCCCACGGTTAACGTTGTCGATCACAGCGACACCATCTACGATTTTGATGACTTCTCACCATACTTCTACAAGGTTCGATACCATCTTTGCATGTATTAAACCTTTTTGTTGTGATATTATATAAATCCAAGTAAATCTTGGATGCATGAGGTTATCTCCTTATTCGATGTATTCCGGCCCAGGGTTTTAATACGAAACAATAATTCTCAATTTTAGGAGAAAATATTCAGTGATTGTCTAACACTACGTCATCGACTTACGTGGTGTTAGACTACCACTAAAAACTTGCCAACTAAGCAAGATGATCAGTCGGTGGGGCAAGTATCCAATTGAATATTAACCTTAACCATGGTTTAAAGGTTACCATAATAAAAGTACAGAATATAAAACAAATGTAAAATACAAAAGCCACAGTTCCAACCCTAGAACACACAAGCCGATCCCGATCACCACTTCAACACCACCACTTTGCTAACGTCAATCTACCATAGCTACGGTAATTGCCGTCTTCTTGCTTGGTATAGAGATCGGAGCAGATCGAGACATCCCCGTGGGCACATCAATTTCTTGTGAGGAAGAAGGAAACGGTTTGCGGTCCTGAATTCCTTCTAATGGGGAACAAAATGGCTTGAGGGTGATGATTCCATATTTTTTATCCTCCACTCCAATTTTAGTGCTACATCACATTCTGCCTAGGCTCATTTCCTGCTTTTCAACCGTCAGGACAAGGTCTTGGGGGACGGAGGCATTTTTATGATATTATTATTATTATTATTAGATTAGATTAGATGCCCATAGTTCAGTAACTCTTTGTGATATTTAGGACCCCCTGTATATTGGTCTTCTTTTGTTCAAAAATTTGTGTAATTTTTATGTGAGTACATGAAATTATTCTTTATAGCTTATTTATTGCCTCTTCTTTCTGCATTCCAACTATTTGAGCTTACTTGAATCTGATAACCACTTCTTGCGTTCATGTTGGATATAAAATCTTAAGCAAATAATTGTAGAGATTGTGGAAATCAAATAAAAATTGACAGTGATTGCATTCAGTTTTTCGCTTCAACTGATTTGTGATTTTTCTTTTGAATTCTGAAAATGTTATTTATTCAAGAGCCTTACAATCATCCAAGGTTTGTATATTAAATCTACTTAATGGTAGTCTAACACCACGTAAGCTGATGACGTGGCGTTAGACAACCAATAAATATTTTCTCCAATTTTTTGGAGAAAGGATTTTAATACGGAGCAATAATTCTCAATTTTAGAGAATCAAGGGATGATACCAGTTATGTTGTTCTTTACGGTTTAGGAATAACATACAATAAAAGGGACAGAGTTGTCACGAATTGAACACCCGTATTCTAAATGCGAAAATTTCAAATCAGATTTGCTCAGCTTTGGGTTCCGTAACCCTAACTAATAGTTTTTGCTGAAGTGGCAATTTCGTTTTTCATAATTCTCAATACTACTCGTACGTATTCTGGCACTGAATATCATGCCCCCCTATATCTCTCTTCTAATATTTATTTCTCCTCTCTATTTCTCCCTTTTCTCTCTTCTCCCTCCTCTTCCTAATGTCTCCCTAACAGACCCCCACCCCACTGTTGACACCCTGCCACCACCTCCACTACTAGATCACCCACCCATCCACCCCCACACTCACACATGCAAATTGACCTCCATCAACCCACCAATCAATTAGAAAAATGTTTGATGCGATTGCTTCAAGTATGATGGAGCGAAAGGGCGGTGATGGCAGATTGCCTTGGTATCGTTCATGGCAGCAACGACGGCAATGTGCGTGCGTGTGTATGGATCGATGTGCAACTCCAAATGTGGTTGTAAGTGTGTGTGCAAAGATTGGTGGTGATGGTGCCATGGTGGTTGATGGCATTGGGGGGCAGATTAGCTGGGTTATAAAGTACGGTGGTGGTGGTGGGTCAGTTGTGGAGGTGCCATGGTGGTGTAGTGGTAGAAAGCTGGGATGGTGCAGTGGTTGTTTTTGGTAGTGTTGGGTAATTATGGTCGGTGGTGTTAAGATGGTGGCTTAGTGACGGTGATGGTTGTTGGTTAGAGTTGTAGGTGGTAGGGAGAGAAGCTGGTGGGTATTGAGAATGAAAGAAGGGAAGGGAAAAGAAGGGAACAGGATGGCAATCACGTCCTTTTTGTTAACGAATGAAGGTGATATTATTATAAAACTGTTTCGTCAGGAATAATTTACTCGTAAACTCAAAGACATAAGAAATATAATCTCTAGAGAACAATCATACAAACATGCCCGGGAGTATTCTCCCACTCTTGCATCAGTATCCATGCGTTACTTCGGTCCGAACGTCTTTCAACTAGAGTTGATACACCGTATTTTTGGTGAGCTTTTTCAAGTTTAACTACTTAGAAGTCACTTTCCAAGGCGTGGTAAGTGCGACGTAATTAACTGGTAGAGTAGATCTAAACCAGTCCGGCGTGGGTTTTCCAATGAAAGGATCCGACTTAAAATCAATTGGTCATTACATATATTAGGTGGTTAATTATATTATTGCCAATGTCATGTAAAAACATCAATTAAGAACCTTGACGGGTGAAGACGCTAATCATAAGACTTACATCCTAAAATGTTAGTTATTATGATCCTAACATTTTAGGTATTCTCAACATACTCCCTCATGTGATGGATTAATAAATAGGCTGACCCATTTTCACTCTTCAATGGGAAAATCATCTATTTTTCCATTATAACAATCTTTCTTCTCTCTCTTCCTCTTCACCATTGACAACATTTAATAACGCGAAATGACAATTTTTAGTACGGCCTTTGGAGTTCCCAAGTGATTCCAACAATGTTTAGAAGTTTTATATGGAAAACTAACACCTTTCACATTCTTAAAATAATCCTTTAAAATTGTAAACATGCTACGTGGTCTAGTCGTTGAAAAATCGTCATGATCGGCAGTGGAACTTTTGATTGAATTGTCTGGTAGGTCAGGATCGTTTGTCATGATACCACGTGAAGTATCCCTGGAAAAACTCATAAAGCTTATGTATTAAATTGTTAATTATACTCTCCCCAAAGTTGATGCTTTGCTTATTCATCTTTTGTAACAACAAATTTTCATGATGTGCTTCTCCGTTGAAGTAGGCTTTAAGCAACAGCACGTAACATCTTTGTGTTCAACACTTTTCCGCTATTACTATTTATGCTTGGTTTTCAATCTCGTTTACTTGTTCACTGAAACTCGTAATAGTTTGCAACATCACCCAAATTTCTTCAGTTAACTTGGACTATAAACTGTATTGCTAGCTCAAGTACCCTGCACCAGGTGCACCACAAGTGGCAACGCGGGTGAAGGAACTGTTGTCAAAGTCCGGATTCCAAACGGTTCACGAAGACCGGACACGCGGGCTCGACCATGGAGCTTGGTTCCCACTGAGGCTTATGTACCCGGATGCAGACATCCCAGTTTGCGAACTCTCTGTTCAGAAAGACATGGACGGGCGTCACCATTACAATATAGGGCAAGCCATAGCACCGCTGAGGTCGGAAGGGGTTATGATTATTGGGTCCGGTGCAGCGGTAAACAATGTTGCAGCAATTTCCGAAGATGAAGGGCCAGTTTTCTCGTGGGCTTTGGAATTTGGTACATGGCTAAAGGAATCACTTTTGGATGGAAGGTATGTACACAAGTTCTATGCGACAACAACTGACAACAAATAATTTTTTGCTCTTATGGCCACAGAATTCCACTAAAACTTACTACAAGTTTCATGAAGATTTCAAATATGGAAACTACTGACAAGAATTTATTTTCGTATGTTTTTTGCTGTCATTATTAGCACAGAATACCACTAAAAGTTGCATGGTACTTGAATTTAATATAATGTAGTTCATGACGTTGGCATCGAGCATTTAGGACCGATAAGTTAAAAAAAGTTCCAAAAAAATTGTGGTTGACGAATAAGAACAGATGATAATTTGACAAAATATCTAACACGTATAACTGGTCGAGACTTATGGTTTGAGAGAATCTATCATTTCTACCTGTGGTGAACTATTAGCAGAATAGTATGTATTAGTTTGTTTGACACCAAATTCAATCAATTAATTCCGTTGACCTGATTAACTTCTCAAATCAGACCCACTAAAACTTATGAAGAAAAGGTTATGCTTAATCTTGTATGTTTGGTACTGGTCAAGTACCATTAAGTGGCTTACATCATATTTCGGTCTTCGTATAGCTTTAGTGATAAAAGATTACTATTAAAAATAATTTATCACTGTTATTAAAATTTTTTGGGACAATTTTTTATTGTTAGAGTGCATTTAATGACACTTTTCTGTATCTATTTATCACTGTTATTAAAATTTATTATGACAATTTTTTATTATTAGAGTGCATTTAATTATACTTTTCAGATTCTCTTTCTCTTGTCAACCAAAAGATAGTAGCCTATTGGTTTTTTAAAAAATCAAGTTATTGGAGACGGGAAGCATTTAACTTGATTATAAGCAGCAAAATGAAATCATCGCCGAGCTTTCTTTGTGGTCTGTGCAACTGCTCCGTGACTGCAAAACCTTTGATTTTCTCTGTTTATAATTATAATGATATATCTTAAAGTTTTATATAATATCTTCCTCTTAGGTATTGCATGTATCAGTAATCTTCCCAAAAGATATCCTTCATTTGTTGAGATTGTAACGGAAGCTCAAACCTCTAGTTTGCGTTAACGTAACATTCAATTATCAAATATGCAAGGAGTAACATCACTCAGTAATTAGTTTTAGAATGCAAAACCACCATAAATCGAATGCTAATCAATACTATTAACAAATGGTTATTATCTAATTAGGGAAAAAGATAGAACCCGGTTCGACCAACCATCTCACATTCTTATGCAAGCACCCGCACCCGTTTCACACCTCATTTATCGGGAAAAAACTACAGTGAATTGTCTCTGATAAAAGTTTTAGTGACAAATAAGAGTATGTACAAGCATAACATGGTGTGAAAATAGACTGCTCCGTATTTCTAGCTGCACTGTCAAAAAAAAGCAGAATAATGATTTAGGACGGGCCATAACCCTAGTGTTTCCATTAGATTCTCATACATCATAATCAAAGGGTTCAAAAGTGTCATGAGATTTAACTTTAGCGACAAAAGATGCGAATTCAACGGAACATTAAAGTTATGTTAGACGAACATTAAAGTTCGTCTAACAGAAGTCACTGCTATTACGATAATGATGATGATAGGCTGTAATCACAAAAGTCAGATTTTGGTTTACACAGGTTTGATGAAGTCATCCGCTTTGAGAAAGCACTCCATGTAAAGATGGCACATCCTGAACCAAGCCATTTTTACCCTTTGCTCGTAGCACTTGGAGCTGCTGAAAATGGTGCAAAGGCTCACCTCATTCATGACACCTGGGATGATCGTTGCGTTTGTTTCGCAGCTTACCGTTTCTCGAGTACTTCAATATCCTAAATGAACACCAGATTGTTACGGTTGGAAGTTGCTCAGAAGCAACAACAACCGTATGTATGTACACTTCATCAGAGCTTGCTTTCTGGGTGTGCTTGGTGCCTACTCAAACTGTCCGCCATAGTGCTTATGGGTCTTTTCTGCAATGCCTATGTCAATATTATCATTCATCTAGTCGTAGATATGGTGCTGTGTCAGGCTTTCCTCATTCTACAGTGGATTGTTTTCTTACAGGTGTCTGGTGTTGTTGGCTAACATTGTGCTTTCTCTTCATATATGCCGTTGTGTTACACTCAGATTGTTTCTGAGCTTTGTATATATCTGGTTTCTTTCTAATGTTGCTCTTAGTTTGTCTTTGATGGTCTGCTTAATCATTTTACCTTCATTATAAAGAGTACGTCTTTTGGATTTGGATAAAGCAAATCTGTGTCTGTGTGCCACGCAGATGATTTGTTATTCGTGCACACCGTAAAAACTTAGGATATTTAGAAAAATATTTAGTTGTATTAAATTGCATAAAAACGTGATTTACATAGTATAATTTATAGAACATAAGAGCAGTTACTAAGGCTATAAAGATAAATAAGAAGAGTCCTACATGAATAATACATGTGCTAACACTCCCCTTAAGCTGATGGTGAAATGCTATGAAGCCGAAGCTTGTTCCGCAAATCATGAAAAGGACGAGTACCACGAGGCTTTTCATGATATCCGCCAATTGATCAGCACTAGATATGAACAACCAATTTTCCCAACTTAACTTGCTCCCGAAGAAAGTGATAGTCAAGCTCCACATGCTTGGTTAGAGCATGAAAAATAGGATTGGTAGACAGCTAAACTGCACCAATATTATCACACCACACTAGCAGGTAGAGCCTTTTGAACACCAAGTTCAAACAATAAATAATCAATCCACATAATTTCGGTAGTGACATTTGCAAGGGCCTTATACTCACTTTCAGTAGAGCTTCTTACCACCATGGACTGCTTCTTAGAAGACTAAGAAATAAGATTCTTGTCCACCCGTAGAACGGCGATCGTCAGGACACCCTGCCTAATCACTATATAAAAAATATTGTAACTGAAAAGAGGAATTCTTTGTCACTGATAAGCCCATTGCCGAAGTCCCACATAGGTAACAAAGTAAGCTCTTTGCCGCTAGCCAATTCACATCAGTCGCACAATGCAT
Source organism: Escallonia herrerae (assembly GCA_033070095.1). Lineage (NCBI taxonomy): Eukaryota > Viridiplantae > Streptophyta > Magnoliopsida > Escalloniales > Escalloniaceae > Escallonia > Escallonia herrerae. Next base: position 53,175 of record JAVXUP010002804.1, read on the forward strand.
AAATTGAGCTACCTTATTAACGGCAAAAGCTATGTCAGGCCGTCTGAGAGTGAGATACTAAAGTGCCCGAATTACTTGCCGATATTGTTTAGGATTAGGCAATAAATCGCTCATGGTTTTGCTCAAATTTGGTGAGATGGCTAAAGGAGTCGAGCACGACTTGGAGGTAGCCATGTTTGTCTCTTTAAGCAAGTCTTCAATATATTTTTCTTGGGTTAGAAGAATGCCATCCGAAATATTTTTGACTTCTATCCCAAAAAATAGTGAAGAGCACCAAGATCACGTACTGGAAAAGCCAATTTAACTTGATTAAGAAACCACTCCATCTTCGCATGATCTAAACATGTAAGGACAATGTCGTCGACATAGACTAAGATATAAAATTCAATACCGCCCTTGTGAAGAATAAATAAAGAACTATCAGCCTTTGATGGAACAAAACCCAGTCGAACAAGAAAATTAGAGAGACGATGAAACCAAGCCCGTAGGGCTTGTTTTAAGCCATAAGGAGAACGTTGAAGCTTGCAAACATGATTGGGAAAATCCTTGTGAACATAACCCATCGGCTGCTCCATATAAATTTCAACTTCCACATATCCATGCAAGAAAGCATTGGATATATCAATCTGATGAACAGGACAATTTTGAACAATTGCCAATGTAAGAACAGTGCAAATGATTGTGAATTTTACTACAGAAGAGAAAGTCTCCTAATAATGAACACCTGATTGCTGAGCATACCATTTTGCCACCAAACGGGCCTTGTAGTGATCTATCGTACCATCTGAATTTTTCTTGATACGAAAGACCCATTTATTCCCAATAATATTTTTGTGTGAAGGGCAAGGAACCAACTGCCATGTTTGATTTTGAAGGAGTGCATTTAATTCATTCTGCGTAGCATCACGCCACTCTTGACATTGTTTAGCTTGATTTATTGTTTTGGGTTCTATGTAGAAAAACTTGGGGCAGGTTTTTGCAATGTTGGCCGGTCTTTTGTTCATGGTTAAGGGTCGTAAAATCATTGTGTGTGTACGTGGTGGAGAGATTGGGTCATCAGGTTTGGATGAGTTTGAAAAGTTGGTGAGGTCAACAACTAAATTTAAGCCTTGAATTGAGGAAGATAACGGTGGTTGTCTTTGTGATAAAATAGGAGAATTAGATGAAGTAGATTTTGTTGATGTGGAAGAAAGTGTTTTGGTGATGTTAGGAGTTGAGGTGGGAGAAGGAATTTCGGAGTTAGTAGGTGATGAGGTGGGCGGATGAGAAGTAGGAGCTGGTGATTGAGAAATAATAGGAGAAGGAGATTGAGTAGAAGAAGTGTGAGAAGGAGACAAATCTGATGTTGATGGACTATCCAAGTGAGTGGCGGAATGAGAGAGGCTCAACCAAGGTGTAGAAACAGCAGCTGATGTGGATGATTGGTGGGCAGTATCATAGGGAAATTTATGCTAATGAAATCGGGCATGTTTAGCTAAATAAATTCGACCATTTGATTTATCAAAACATCGATATGCAAAATGTGTGGGACTATGTCCAAGATAAATGCATTTTTGAGTGCGAAATTGAAATTTTTGTGAGTTGTAAGGTCGCAACCATGGAAAAATGGCACATCCAAAAGGTTTGAAAGCTAAATAATTTGGTTGCTTTTGAAAAAGTAATTAATAAGGCGATTGATTTTTAATGATATTACTAGGTAAAACATTAATAATCATGGCACTTTGTTCCAAAGAATAGTTCCCAAATTTTAATGGCAAATGTGCATGAGCAAGAAGCGTTAAAGTGATGCCTACAAGATTTCGAATTTTTCGTTCGGCAACACCATTTTGCTCATGTGTATAAGGACATGCAATGCAATGGGTAATGCCTTGAGTTGGAAATATTTGTGTAATTTTTGAAAATCCCCTCCCCAATCGGAATGAAAAGTTTTATATGAGTGCCAAATTGCCTTTCAATTAATTTTTCAAAATTCAAGTAAACTGAGTAAACATCACTCTTATTTTTCCAAAAATAGACCCACGTAAAACGAAAAAAATCATCAACAAATAACACAAAATAACGATGTCCTAAGTGAGATAAAATAGGGGCAAGACCCCAAACATGAGAATGAATAATATCAAAAGGTTTTAAATTACGATGATCAATAGAAGCTAAAGGCAATCAAGAAATCTTGCCTATTAAACAACTAGAATAAGGAGAAATAGTTGATGAAGAACTAGCTACCAAATTATTCCTAACCAAAGAATTTAATTTTTGAATATTGGAGTTCCCTAGCCGTATGTGCCAATCATCAAGGGATGGTGTCGAAGCTACCATAGCTACCTTCAGTTGACGCAGTGAGTAAATTCCAGCCTCACTTGGCCTTTCCATCAACACCTTCTTGGTGTGTTGATCCTTGATTACAAAATGGTTAGGCCAAAATTCAAAAAAACAAGAGTTATCAGTAGTAAATCGTTGAACTGAAAGGAGGTTTTAACAATTTTAGGGACACAGAACATTACGTAAATCAAGCTTGCGAGTGTTAGAGTGAATAAAGGCATTACTAGTATGAGTTATTTGCAATCCTTGGCCATTACCAATTGAGAGGTGGCGCAACATTAGAATAATTGGCGGACACGCATTGGAGTTATTGTTCTGAAAATTGTTGTTGCGAGTGGACTGATTTTACTCCGTTGGAGCATAGCAACTTCGACAAGTGAGTGCAATATGGCTAGTCAAACCACAAATTTGGCAAGGACACTGATTGTGCCCCCCATGGTTATTGCGGGACTGGTTATTATTTTGTGAGTTGGTGCGAGGCTTAGAAGTGGAAGAGGATGGTGGTGTAGGAGGAAGGGGCGGAGAGCCTTTGAGGACTATGTTAGCTGTGGGGGTCAGGGAATTCTTGAGCACAATTTCATGGGCCATCAACTGACCGTGCAGCTCATAAAAGGATACCGGTTGTTGGTGAAGTTGAGAGCTGTAATTATGCTATGGTAGTCGGAACCAATGTTTCGGTAAATAATTGCATTAAATTAGTAAGAGAGACCGATTTTCCAGTAACGCTAAGTTCATCAGATAAAGACTTAGCCTTATGCAAATATTCAAAGATTGACAAGTCATTCTTCTTCAGCTCTTTTAATTCAATGTAGAGTTGCAGTTGACGATTTTGTGAGATTGAACCAAAAGAATGAGCCAATGTAGTCCAAACTTCTTGGGAAATAGAAAGGCCAATAATATATGGAAAAATTTCTTCGGTAAGGGAGGAGAATAACCATGATAAAAGTAATTGATCCTTCTTGAACCAAGCTTCATATTCCGGATTAGGAATAGGCAAATTTTTAGCAGTATGTGAGACAATAGTTTTGGGAAGAGGAGATGAGGTACCATCGATATGTCCATGAAGATTTTGGTAATTAAAGGTGGGTAGGAATTGGGTTTTCCAAGCAAGGTAATTCTTAGAGGTAAGTTTAACAAAAAAGGTACGAGTGAAGGTGACCAAAGAGGGAGTTGAAGAAGGAATAGTGGGGGTAACAATGGAGGTTGAGGAAGAGGGAATAAGTGAGGTTGAAGGAGAGGACATCATGGTGAAAGGATTTTTAGACGATCGGTATAGGCTTTGATACCATGTAGAAACTAAGGATATTTGAAAAAAAAAATTAGTTGTATTGAGTTGCATAAGGAACGTGATTTACAGAGTACAATTTATAGAACATAAGAGGAGTATACTAAGAGTATAAACTAGCTACAAGATAGAGATAAGAATATACAAGATAAGAGATAAATAAGAAGAGTCCTATATGAATGATACATGTGCTAACACACACGACACGGTGCCGCCATCTCCCTCGCTAACGACTTCAACATAGCTCATCACGTCAGAATACTTTGATTTCGACGAGGATATGGTCCATCTTTCCACTTAACGATGATCACTCAATAGCCAATACTTGTTAATATATGGGATCTACCTTGTAAGCAGTGCGAAACAAGGCCAACACCTACCACCTCCATCATTTCTGGCATAACCAAACATCAGATGTACCATTGTTTGACACATGATTTCTTTTTGCACCCAAATTTCACACACACATTGAACCCACAAGTAATTGCTTCATGAAAATTCGTATTAAGGCCTCCTTTCTATCTTAATTCACTCCTTTCCTTGTTGCTAACAAGTACTTCTTTCTCATCCTCAGAGGTGGCGAGTGATCTTACAGGTAATCTACGACTTAGCAAAGTCCTTCCCGTAAAAGGGCAAAGTTATTGACTTTGATGCCCGTTTATCTATCACCTGGGCATACTAGTTACTCCGTATTTTGTAGTTCACAATGGACAATTTGTCTACTGGGACACACACACACACACACACACACACACACACATATATATATATATATATATATATATGGAGCTGATCCGTTGATAGCGCTTGCAAAATGGGACAAGTTGCTAGCGCGATCTGGCCGTCCACGCGCGATCTGTGGATAGTCCAGATATTTTTTTACTTTTTTTAAGTTTGTCTGCTATATTATGTAGCGGACAATTTTTTGACAAAAATACTCTCTTTTCCATCCGCTACATTATGTAGTGGACAGAGGCAGTACGAGATATTCTGACCTTCTTTTCTCTTTCTCTCTCCTTTTGTCATCATTTTTCTGTCACCTTTCTGACTTTGGTCTCTTTCTCTTTCCTTTCTCCAATTTTTTAAGTTGTTTCTCTCTCCTTTTGTCATCATTTTTCTGTCACCTTTTGACTTTACTCTATTTCTCTTTCCTTTCCTAACATGTGATCCTAGCTCAGAGAAACTGGCTTTCTCTCTTTTGATGGAACCATATATTATTACTAAGAATTTCTCAGATTTCACCATAAAATGAGAATGAGAGCTTGCTGGATGAGAGCAGAGCAGACAGATGAATTAAAGCTATATTCGATTAAGGTAGTCTCCCGGTTAAAGAAGAAAGAACCGGAGAAGTAGTCATTTTGGGAGTCCCAGGGAAAAGAAATTCTCTCCAATTTTCTAAGTTGTTTCTCTCTCTCTCTCTCTCTCTCTCTCTCTCTCTCTCTTTCTTGTAATATAAACTACGGAATCAAATCTCCTTTCTATCTTAAATTTTCTAATAGTTTATATTAGAAAATTATGTGATATAGATAATCCTCAAGTTTTGTAATCTGGGTTATCTATGTAAGTTCAAGATTTGATTCCATACGGATGTTGGGTTTGTGGTGAGGGAAAGGAAACACAGGATCTAAAGGTTGTTATCAATGGAATTGAAGTTGTTTGATGCCAAGTGGGTGTTTTTTTCCAAACCATTTGGTTCAAAAAGGGTGTTTTTGAGCTCTTTTTTTAGTTCGAAGCACATTGCTGGTGCCAAAGTCTTTCCAAGGCTCTGTTCTTGCAAAGGTAATCATTATGTTTCCAAAAGCAGAATACTGAAAGCTTCCTCATTTTTCTTTCCAAGAAGACGGGGGAAAGAAGGAAAATGTGGCCACTTAGGGGAGGCCACTTAGGGGATATGAGAGAGAGAGAGAGAGAGAGAAACATCAAACATGTCAGAAAATTAATCAGACAAATGAGAGAAAAAGAGTCAGAAAAAAGTACTGTCTATGTCCGCTACATAATGTAGCAGATGGAGCTGGAGGATATTTATGTCAAAAAATTGTCTGCTACATAATGTAGCGGACATCAAACATGTCAGAAAATTAATCAGACACAGGAGAGAGAAAGAATCAGAAAAAAGTATTGCCTTTGTCATTGTCGCAGCAACTTCTAGGCTGCTAGAATCAAATCATTTGGCAAGATTATATAAACGAAGTGGAGGTATCAAATAAACCATAGGGGTACAAGGACAATGTGCGTGCGTGGGTGTGGTGGGGAGGGGAACGGGTAGTGTTCCCGCTACCAGAATCCATGGAGAGAGAATGAACCGCACTACGGCTGTTAGAGAGTCGTAGAGAAGATGAAGAGTGGAAAAGAGTTGGAAAAAGAAACCCTAACATGAAATTTACCTTAGAGCTCTTTTTATATTGAAAAACTATTTGAATGAACAATTTTGTAAATGACTGTCTCACATAGGAAAACTTATTTCTATTATTTCATAGATCTATTTTTTCCTATCAAGATCTGCTAAAGATAGAAATTGGTGCTCCGTAACTTTGAAGATGGCATCATTCTCAACTATAGGCACTACAAGAAAATGCATCTGTTGCGACGGACTTTTAGCGACGGAAGAAATTCCGTAGCTAAAAGTCATTTAATCTATGGAATAAACCCTTGGTAAAGGTCCGTCGTTAAAACCTTTTACCGACGGAACATTCCGTCGCAAAAGGTTTTAACGACGGTCTTCTACAGACAGACTTTTAATGACGGGCCATCCGTCGCTAAATTTTTTTTTTATTTTTTATGTTTTTAAGAAAAATTTAGGCGACAGAATTTTACCATCCCTAAACGTTCCGTCATCAAAATGCGATTTTTACCAACGGGATTTTAGCGACGGCTAAATTCTGTCGCTAAAAACCTATCTTATATCGCACAGATCCCCTTTTCTTTCTTCCCCGTTCCTCTCTCTTAACTCTCACCCACCCAACGGCAATCTCACCTCCTACGACCACCCTCTACGGTGACCTACGGCTACCCCCCTCTAGTGAGACCCCCGTCGTCTCCCCTACGCCCCCCCCCCCCCCCCGGTGAGTTTTTCCATTGCCGTCACCTGCGATAACTCCGTCCACCTCTTGTGGCCACCGATTGCCTGAATTTCGCCGATTTCTTCAAATTCAAGTAAGCTTCTCACGTTGTATGTAGATTGTTATATGTGGATTGTTCTTTGGTAATTCCTCAACCTTTGTTTGGCAGTAGGAGTTGGCAATATCCACTATTCCAAGAATGTACGTGTATATTTGCCTTCTGTAGCATTTGCATCCTTATAATTTCTCTTTTTGTCTGTACAATTTGTGGTACATCAATGTTCAACAAGTTCAATGCTGCGAATCCCCGTAACAGCGTTTTCCAGAATCAATTTCCATGGCTCTATTTCTTTGAATTGATAAAATAAAAAATGATATATGGATAATCAAATGACGGCACCCTATTAACCTTTGAAGTAAGAAATGATATTTGTGAAACAAAGTTTCTAAACAATCTTAATCTTATCTACATCCGATAAGATTAAGATTCAATGATATTTGTGAACCCTAAATTGAACTAATAGAACTCCCAAATTGAACCCTAAATTGAATGCCCCAATATAACCGAACCCTAAATTCAACTAATAGAACCCCTGAATTGAACCCTAAATTGAAGTAATTGCACCCTAATTAAACCCTAAATTGAATGCCTTAATCGAATCGAATCCTAAATTAAACTAATTGAACCATAAATTTAATGCTCTAATCCAACCGAACCCTAAATTGAACTTATTGAACCCCCTAATTGAATGCCCCAATTCAACCGACCACTAAATTGAACTAATTGAACCCTAGTTAAACCTTAAATTGAATGCCCTAATCCAATTGAATAAATTGAACTAATTGAACCTCCTAATTGAAACCTAAATTGAATGTCTCAATTCAACCGAATCCTAAATTGAACTAATAAAACCCCCTAATTGAACCCCAAATTGAAGTAATTGAACCCTAATTAAATCCTAAATTGAATGCCTTAATCGAATCGAACCCTAAATTGAACTAATTGAACCCCCTAATTGAACCCTAAATTGAATGTCCCAATTCAATTGAACCCGAAATTGAACTAATTGAACCCCTTAATTGAACCCTAAATTGAAGTAATTGAACCCTAAGTTAAATGCCCTAATGAAATCGAATCCTAAATTGAAATAATTAAAGCGCATCAGATTTGTACATTTTGAACAATCTTTTCCCATCTGAACATTGATCATTTGTTTGATAATTTTAGGTTGTTAATTGTGCATTTAAGAATTATGATTATTGATCGATGATTTTAGGTTGTTAATTGATGATTTTAGGTTATTAGCTGTGCATTTGAAGTAATTGAGATTATTAATTAATGATTTTAGGTTGTTAATCGATGATTTTAGATTGTTAATTGTGCATTGAGCATTTGAGATATTGAAATTCTTTACGAAGGATGGGACCCAATTGGATTGAATGTGTGATTTTTATTAATTTGTATTGCATTGGGTATTTGAGAATTGAGAATTGAGATTGTTTGGAGGATGGGACCCAATTGGATTGAGATCCCCGTTAGGTAGCATGGACACGGACACCATGTCCGATCGATGCCAACACCGAAACAACATATTTTGGCTTTATACTTGTGGACACCTCTTCAATGGGTGTCCGACACGGTCTCCGGTAATAAAAAAATAAATCAATGTCTTCGAACACTGCTGAGAGGTGTCGGACACGTGTCCGGAGGTGTCTGACACGTGTCCGGATGTGTCAATGAGGTGTCAAGGTGTCGGTAGGTCACAGACACCCCGTTCGATCAACACCGACACCAAAAAATGTCACATTTTGGCTTTGTACTTGTGGACACCTCGTCAGGAGGTGTCCGGCACCTCTTCAAGGGGTGACGGACACGGTGTCCGGCAAAATTAAAAAAATCAATGTCTTCAGACGTGTCCGGAGGTGTCGGACACCACTCTGCACAATTATGCCTAACAACCCAATTAAGCCTAATTAGCCCTAATTAGGATTAATCAACACTACTCCGCACAATTAAACCTGAGTATTAGCTCAAAATAACCATGATTACTCCTAATCAAACCTAATTAGCTATAATTAGCCCAAGGTAATTCTCATTAACACTAATTAGCCCTAACATAACCCAATTAAGCCTAATTAGCCCTAATTAGGACTAATCAACACTATTCTGCACAATGAAACACGGCTAGTATCTCAAAATAACCCTGATTACTCTTAATCAACCCTAATTAGCTATAATTAGCCCAAGGTAATCCTCATTAACACTAATTAGCCCAGAGATGGTTCAATTACTCGTTGTTTATAAACTCTGTATTCTTTATATTCGTTGTTGTTTTGCGAAGTCTATTGGCAATGAGATGGTTCAACTCGTTGCCAACGAATTCTATTTAAAGTAGAATTGGTAACATATGCACGATCTTTCTACAATTTTGATATTTCAGAAAGATTCTTGCATATGTTATCAATTTCTGAACGCATGCATGCATAAAAATCCTTAGTTCCTGTTCAAAAGTACTCATTACAAAGTAATGCTTTGTAATGAGCCTTTGGACGTCTAGTTTGGACAATTTGGAAAAGCTACGTGTTTATAAAACAGTATTTCAACTCATGTTTTGTGTTCTATGTCGTGGATATTTGGTACCCGTTCTCATGCATTTCTCCGTGTGCATACAGATCTGGTGTTCTAACATCCGTCAAAACTTACAAGGCAAGGTTAGATGAATGTTAGAACATCTAATTGATGTCGTGTACTTGGAGAAATGTAGGGAGGTGCTGCTGAATTTTCCGCAAACATAGGACTAAGCATGAGTTATTCACTCTTTTATAAACATGTCCTTTTCTAAATGGGATAGGACAACTACCTATTAGAGAATGGAGAGGAAATATATAGACATGTTGTCACATTCATGCATTCATATTTATATCGACCCTGCCTAATGACTGGTCATAATTGAAGGTGGTATACGATGCGATAATTCAGTCGTCATGTCGGTCAATCGAAGTTGAATGAAAAGGAAGAATGCTGACGATTTTGAGTGCCACGTTGACGAATTTCATGATTTCGCTTACGTGCATCCTGCACATGTTGACTTTGATAAGATAAGGTGTCCGTGCGATAAATGTGAGTTGTTACATTGGAGAAAAAGAATTGAAGTAAAATGGCATCTTCGTCGGTACGGTTTTATGGGTGGATACACAAGGTGGACGCAGCATGGGGAAACGATAGTATTGTCGTCCAACCCGGCTAGTCAAACTGAAGTTAAGAAGGAGGCACAGTATGATTACCGAGATATGATTACGAATGTTGGGCATGCTAATGTTGACTGGGGTAACGACGGTGGTGACGACAGTCCCCAACAGCTGAATGAGGGGGCTCATTAGTTTTATGAGTTGTTAAGAGCTGCGGAAGAGCCACTGTAGGATGGAACTCCGAAACACACACAGCTGTCTGCGGTTAGTAGGTTATTACAGTTAAAATCAGACCATGGGCTGAGTGAGAAAGGTTTTAACGAGTTTGTTACCTTAATCAAAGAAATTCTGCCCAAAAGTGAAAAGCTACTGCCATCGTACTATGACACGAAGAAGATGATGAGGAAACTTGGGTTGAGCTATAAGTGGATAGATGCGTGCAATAATGATTGTGTATTATTCTGGAAAGAGAATAAGGAGTTGTCACGGTGTCCAGTATGTGATCATTCGAGGTACAAACCGGACAAAGGGAAGAAGAAAAACATTGCATGGAAGATATTGCGATATTTTTTGGTCACACCACGGCTTCAGAGAATGTACAACTCCTCCAATACGGCTGAACATATGAGGGCTCACCATGAGACTCGTAGCAACAATGCCGATGTGCTGACACACGCAACTGATGGAGAGGCGTGGAAGGAGTTTGACCGCAGGCATCCAGTCTTTGCCCAGGAGGTTTGGAATGTTAGACTTGGTCTCACAACCGATAGGTTCAACCCTTTCGGTCAGTCTACCATGCCTTACTCCTGTTGGCCAGTTATTATTGTCCCGTACAACCTTCCACCAGGCATGTGCATGAAGAAGCTGTACATGTTCTTGTCGTTGCTTATTCTAGGGCCGAAGAGCCCCGGCAAGGACATATATGTGTATTTAAGGCCATTGATTGATGAGTTAAAATAGTTATGGAATCATGGAGTCGAAACATATGATGTATCCCTTAAACAGAATTTTCAGATGTGGGCTGCTTTGATGTGGACTATACATGATTTCCTGCATTGGGAATGACGTGTGGCTGGAGCACACATGGGAAGCTAGCATGCCCTGCTTGTATGGGCGTGAACCCCGGTCATACGTTAAAGCACGGCAAAAATCCCTCGTGGTTCGGATGTCACCGTAAGCTTTTGCCACCGGGCCATCAGTTTCGTAGGCAGAAGGATAAATTTGACGGGACAATCGAGCGTGAGGTTGTCACACTGGACTACCCATCTGGTGAAGAAGTGCTCTCACACCTGGAGGCACTTGATACTGACATACCACACGGTAAGGGTGTGCCAGATCAGAAGATTCCAGGGTACGGGAAAGAGCACAACTGGAGAAAATTTTGTATCTTCTGGGAGTTAGCCTACTGGAGGACGCTCGTTATCCGAAACAACATGGATGTGATGCATATTGAAAAGAACGTTTTTGATAATGTGTTCAACACAGTGATGAATGTCAAGGGCAAATCGAAAGATCACCTTAAAGCGAGAAGGGATCTACAACAGTTGGGTGTACGCCGTGAATTGCATCCTCGGACAGTCAGTGGGAGGACGATACTTCCGAAAGCACCTTACTGTCTAGACAAGAAACAAGTGGAGAAGGTCTGTCAGTGGGTTAAGAATTTGAAGCTTCCGGATGGGTTTGCGTCCAACATATCTCGTTGTTGCAATGTATCGGAATGCAAGTTCCAAGGGATGAAGAGTCACGACTGCCACGTATTCATGGAGAGATTCATTCCTATTGCCTTCCGGAGACTGTTGCCACGGGTTGTTTGCGAGACTTTGACTGAATTATCTCATTTCTTTCGAGATATATGTTCTTCTACGATCCGGGTGAGTAACATGGAAGTGCTTGAGAAGAACATTGTGGTGACGATTTGCAAGCTGGAGAAAATCTTCCCACCTTCGTTCTTTGATTCAATGGAGCATCTGCCTGTTCACTTGGCATATGAAGCTAAGATGGGTGGACCCGTGCAATATCGGTGGATGTATCCCTTCGAGAGGTAATCTTTAAATTGTTACAGTTGTTCGTTTACACTTAATGCGACACCTGTTATCATTGATATTCCACCTAACTCGATTCGCTAAACTTCTAGGTTCATGTTCCATTTAAAGAAAAAAGTCTGCAATAAGGCTCGGGTTGAGGGCTCAATTGCGGAGGCTTACGTAATGGAAGAACTTGTAAACTTTTGTAGTCAATATTTCGGGCCTGATGTTGATACAAGGTTAAATCAACTAGGCCGAAATGACCCCGGATCAAGCACAAAATTGGAAGGGCAATTGTCAATATTCAAGCAGTCAGGTAGTCCGTTCGGCCGAACGTATACTCGATGGCTAACGGATGAAGAGTACAGTGCTGCAACAATATATGCCCTTCTAAATTGCGATGAAGTTTCGGCATTCGTTGAGTAAGTTAATGTCTTAATTCACTTACATTGCTGTACATAATTGAAAGTGTGTGATAAGCGAGTCAACTATATTGGTTTGCAGTGAGTTCGATGCGGAATCTTTAATCACTGATCCCGCTGGACTTGAATCTCATCGGAAATCACAATTTGTACAGTGGTTCAAAAGGCGTGTAAGTCTTTAACAAAATTATATTATGTGTTATATACAGTTCTGTGGCCAATTAGTATACTGATTTATCCTTAATTTTTACCGTCATCTACAATAGGTTCAGTCAATGGATAGACCAGTGGCCTCCTGCTTGAAATTACTAGCTCAAGGCCCTAACAAACAAACATCCTGTCATGGAGGCTATATCATCAACGGGTTTAGGTTTAACGTAAAAGATGATGACCGAACAAAACAAACCCAAAACAGTGGAGTCTTGGTCAACGGCGACTGTTATGCCGAGAATTGCATGGACTTTTACGGAGAGCTAGATGAGATTGTTGAGCTAACATATCTGGGTTCCCAAAACCGCCTGGTAATGTTCAAGTGTACGTGGTTCGATGTCACATGCAGTAGAGGAATCCGTGTTAGCTCTCAAGGGATTGTAGATGTCAATGTCAAGTCAAGACTTGCATCAGACGAGCCCTTTGTGTTTGCTAGTCAAGCTGCACAAGTCTTTTACGCGGAGGACGTCGCCAATCCCAAATCTCATTGGTATACAGTTATCAAGTCCAAGAAATTGCCCGTGACATATGACAGTGAGCTAGACTCCTTTCAAGCCGACCAACCACTGTCTTGTTACCTGTTGAGGTCAACAACGAGGAGGACGATCTTCCTCTTCCAACAACACTTCATGTAGGAGAAGAAGTCGTAGATGATGACGCGGAAGACGTGAAAAGTGTTGGAGATGATGTGACTGAGTCTACTGATGAAGAGGATGAATTAGAAGATGAAGAGGACGACGAGTCCCACGAAGAAGAGGACGACGAGTCTAGTGATGAAGATGATGATGATTCCCAAACTGAAAATGATTGACTTGTAATGTTGTAACATCACGGAAAAATGTAGTAACATTTTAGAACTTGGTTCATATTGATGTGTTTTTACACCTCTGTTCATATATATAGTGTCGATGATGATTTCTGCCAAATTAATCTGTTAATGTCTTTGTAATTTATCTATACGAAGTCAGATATGGATAGGATACGGGCTATTCGTGGCCGGGTTGGACGCCGAGCTGCTTCCTCCCCGGTGGTCCCACCTCGTCATTGCCCACTGATGACGAGGCACAGAGTTCTCGCGTACAGCAGACGGGCCCCAGCTCTAGCCGTCGCCCCAGCATAACGCAGATTCATCCCACACGCGCGTTGATTCTCCTTCTTCCGTGGGTTCTACCTCAGGTATAGTTGATAACGGTGTTTAGTACATTTTTGCTAGCCTTATATTTAAAGTATATTTGAACTGTATTAATGTCTGTGTTTTGTAGGATCTCGACGAGGCCGTGGTCGACACGCGGGGTACGCATCGACCCCCAGCGTAAACAGAGAGTTACGCTCACGCAGGAGGGCCTGTAAGTAAAAAAATCACATCATGCCTTATATTTAAAATTTTGGGGTGTTAATTTATATTTGAACTGTATTAATTTATTTATTTACTTCTTTGGCAGGATCCTGGAGAATCAGGCGAGGACGAAGATCGGCGTTCTTGTGAAGGGCCGATTCTTCGAGCCACGCCTGTACTGGAAGGACTGGGATGCCGCTGCGAGGGAGTCCCTATGGGAGGAGTGGCTGGTACGGTGAAGTATTTTTTTCTGCGATAGTATTTGTTTAATTAGAGTTTTTTTTCTAAATTAATTTGTGTTATTGAATGCCTTGCAGGAGGGGTTCACGTTTGACTCGCCTGATCAGCAGGCACTGGGGCAGCAGGCCTTCTTTGCTTACATCGGCAAGAATTACCGCCGATGGCTCCACGATGCACGGGACCGGGCAAAGAAGATGCTGCCCGAGGGTGCCCCGATGACGGAGATGAAGACATATCCCCCACATTGGATATCTCTGACTGTATGGGGGGAGATGATAGATCGGTGGGCTGCGGATCCAGGCTGGGACGCCAAGAGTAAGAGCGGGGTAGAGAACAGACAGAACAGAGATCCGACGCACACGGGGGGTCGGTGCCACACGACATCGTCCGACACATGAACGCGGTCCAGCACCCGGATCTGGAGGAGGATGAGGTCATAGCTCTGACGTATAATCAGACGCACGTGCGGAAGAAGGACAAGGACGAGGCACACCGGTTGGGCGACTATGTTTCAGATATTGCCCAATGGATCGATGTGAGTCAATTTGTTTAAGTTGTTAGTTTTTTGTCTTTCTATCCTCAATGTCTGTTTCGTTAATTAATGCCCTAACATATCTTTAAATCACTATTTTTGCAGGCCTCGTATGAACAGCTTAGGGGGTCCAAGCAGCAGTCCGGACAGCCATCAGCGTCCACTAGTACGGGTGCGAGTACTGGGGCGTTGAAGCGATGGCTGGATACGCCGGAGGTCGTCAATCGGCCGAAAGGCCGCATACGCGGCCTGCCTAGCACGACTGCTCGTGCCGTGATAGGAGCGTCCCCACCCCCGCTGCCCCTCCACAGAACACCGGCTCTCCGTTGGACGAGCAGGAGATCCAGCGCATTGCTACGGTGGTGTTGAGGATGATCAGGGAGCAGGATCAGCAGGGCACTGCTGCTGGACATGCCGAGTCGGCCCCTGGATCAGCAGGATCCAGATCCAAGACTCGGTAACCCTTGATGAGCCCCTTCTCGTGCCCAGTCCCAGCTTGTCCCCCCCGCCCATTCCCAGCTTGTCCCCCCCCCCCCGCCCGGCTTGTACTCCCCCATCCCTTAACCGGCTGTATCCGGTTCTCCGCTTGTACATTACGAGTTTTGTTATAATAAATATTTTTTAGAGTCGATTATATATAGTTGTTTGTGTCTTGGGAATTGTGCGTTGTTGTTGAGAATTGAATTTTTTATTACAGGTTTGGGTATTAGAAAAATAAAAAAATAGACTTTTAGCGACGAATTAATTCTGTCTCTAAAAGTGTGCTTTATTCTAGATTTTTAGTCACGGAATTTTTCGTCGTTAAAAATCTCATTTAGCGACGGAATAATCTATCGCTAAAAATTATATTTCGTCGCTAAATTTTACAAAAAAGAAAATAAATTAAAATACGTAAAATAGAATTAGCGACGGAAATTCGGTCGCTAATTTATAAATAAATCCATTGCAAAAAGTTCAATATTAGATGACGGATTTTAAAATTCTGTCGCAAAACTTTTAGTTATGGACTTTTATACAAAGGACTTTTAGCGACGGCATTTTCGTCGCTAAAAGGTTTAGCAATGGTTTTAAGGCTTTTAGCGACGGATTTTCTCATCGCTAAAGGCTTATTCCTTGTAGTGAGGAATATGTATAGATTGTACTTTATATCCTTGCTAATTTTTAGAAAATGGCTGTTCAATAAAAGGCCAACATCTTTTGGAATTGCGATATATACTAATGGACTAACAGCATTCTCTTTAGTCTGTATTTGGCGCACCAGATAAGGGCTCCGGACAAGATAAAAATAATTCTATCTAGGATTTGGCCTGCCATATAAGAGCAGATGAGATATCCAGCGGATTGGTTTTATCCCACCTACGTGGGATAACTCTATGTCGGAGGGGGGTGGGGGGCTCTTGTATTAATTTTCAACCACTTGGGATAAGAAATAGATGGGCCAATGAGAAGAGGATCAAGGAGAGCACCATAGTACCCACCGCTGGCACAACACTCATCGATGTTGATGACTTTCTTTGCCAACCATCACAGGCCAGTAATGGGATGGTGGTGGTTATAAAATCAGGGATTCATGGTAGTTGAGGAACCCAGAAATTAGATAGTGGTGGACGGGACAATCAGTAATTTCTGTGGCAATTGGTGGTAGGTGCGACTTGTGGGTGATGGAGGTTGATGGCCGGTAGTGGTGTTGTTTAAATTCTAGAATTGTTGTTGTGTTTGTGGTGTTGATAGAGGGTTCAATAGTTGGTTGCGTGTCTGGATGGTACTTATTGTGGTCGTAGTATGTGTGCTGATATGATGGTGTATTTAAGGTGGAGGTGGGTTTAAGGTGATTGTAGGTTTAGAACAATGGTTGATGCTGATGGTGAAGGCGGCAAAGGAATCCTATCACTTATCTAACCTGTAATCTGAGTTTGGTCCAAATGCGACACAAGATTTATCTCTTACCCTACCTTATCTGACACGGTATATTATTTGAGTTATCCCATCATATCTTATTCTATCCGACTAAATAATCTTGCATGCCATGTGCGGCTTTATGGTCATCATCACTCTTGCCTTATTTTCTTTGCAAATTCTCAAATTTTCTCGTTCTTTGGGTGAATCTTACTTTTTATACACAAGTCTTCTTTTGAAAAAGAATTTATTTAACTAGACACAAAACATTAGGTGCGAATTATGAGTTTGTTTGAAATGCACAAATTTTATTCCAAGCACTTTCCTAATAAGCTTTTTCAAACTCATGTTGAAGGAAACTTTTTTGGAGTTTAAAGACATTTTTGCGGTGAAGAAAGCAATTTCTAGGAAGTTGCTACAATTAGGATTGGAGCAAAAAAGTATCTTCCACTTATTGACCTTGTTGCTGCTTAAAAATAGAACAGGAACTACAATTAAGTATCAAAGCTTGCAAAAGATGAGAAGAAAGATTGGAGAACTCTCGAGTGCTAAAGTCAAAGTGGAGTTACAAGAAGTAAAACTCTATAAAGGAAGAGAGCAGAACTGTTTTTTTTTTTTGGTGATTATAACAAAATATGGTACTGAATCCCTTTATAGATAAGCCAGGCCCAAAGTGTAATTCCTTACAGACCCAACTTCTTGGAAGTCCAATACATCTTTGAGCCCAGCAATAATAGTCCTCAAGTGCTTTTAGAAAGGCTGTCTACAAACATATGAGGCTAGTTTGGCCAGTAAAGCATGCAGGAAGCCTTTTAGAAAGGCTGTGAGAGCAACTCAACCACTTGAGCTAGTTCACTCTATCATATGTGGACCTATGAGTGTAAAGGCACACCATGGTGCCTATTATTTCCTTACACTGATAGACGATTATACGTGATAAGGTTATGTGTATCTGATATCTTACAGCTATGAAGCTTTTGATTGTTTCAAACGCTTTGTAGCAGATGTTGAAAATCAAAAAGAGAAGAGTTTAAAAACTCTTCACACTGACAGGGGACGCGAATATTTGTCCAATCACTTCAAGAAGTTTTGTCAGGAAAAAGGGATATGCGGGTAACTTGAACATCCAAATGGTGAAAGACTGAAATAGAGTCTCGTTATGTCAATTTCATAGAGAGTGATTTTCCTAGCATTGGAGACGTAAGTAAGAATCTTGACCTTTATGAGTTAAAGGAGGTTGAAGCCACTTTACCATCTCCAAGCGAAGGTGGGGAATTAGTTCCTCATCCGGTTGTTGCTGACGATAGTATAAGTGACCTTCAACCTAGTGGGAGCATCCCAGACAGTGAGAGCACACCACAATGACCACTAGGTCAACAAGATTCTCAACTGCGTAGAGCTGCATGGGAAAGAGTTCCATATCGTCGTTTTGAGATTGATGGAGAAATTCTTATGTGCACTCCTACTGATGAAGATGAGCCCACGTCTATGGAAGAAGCCTTATCTTCACCTGCTAATAATGAGTGGATGGCTGCAATGAAGGATGAGTTGAGCTCAATGGAGAAGAATCAGGTCTGGGAGTTGATTGACCTTCCGCCAGGGCACAAGACTGTTAAAAACAAGTGAGTCATAAAAGTCAAGCGCAAAGCAGATGGGTCAATTGACAAGTATAAGGCACGTCTTGTGGCAAAAGGCAATACCAAAAGCGAGGTGTGGACTATGAAGACACATTCTCCCTAGTGGTGAGATTTACTTCAATTCGCCTGGTCCTAGCTATTGTCACCCAGCAGGATTTAGAACTTTTTCATATGGATGTCAAGACTACATTTCTTAATGTAGAATTAGACGAAGAGATCTATATGGCTCAACCTAAGGGTTTTGAAGTCAAGGGACATGAGTGAAAAGTTTGCCAGCTCAAATGTTCTATATATGGTCAAACAATCATCTAGGTAGTGGTACTTTAGGTTTCATCATGTCATTACCTCTATAGGTTTTGAAATGATTGAACAAGACCATTGCGTTTACATAAAACGATCCAAGAAAAGTATTCTGATCCTTTCTTTGTATGTGGATGACATTCTTTTAGTTGGGAATGACATGAGTTCCATTGTCGCCACTAAGCAATGGCTGTCCTCAACTTTTGAGATGAAGGACATGGGAGAAGCTAATTATGTACTCGGGGTTAAAATCATACGTGATCGTCCAAAGAGACTCTCGGTTTGTCTCAAGAGACATACATAAAAAAGGTCATTGAACGATTTCATATGCATAACTCAAAACCCATAGACACTCCAATGGACAAGGCGTGTACTTTAAGCTCAGACCAATGCCTAAAGAATGATGAGAAAAAGAATCGGATGTCCAAAGTGCCTTACACTGCTGCAGTAGGGAGTCTGATGTACGCTATGTTGTGTACGCGTCCAGACATCTGCTATGCCGTTGGAATGGTGAGTCGTTATCAGAGTAATCCTAGACATGCTCATTGGAATGCGGTGAAGAGGATTCTTCGATACCTACGTGGAACCGCTAATCTCGTCCTGTGTTATCATGGTGGAGACTTGAGACTGAGAGGATACAGCGATGCTGATTGGGGTAGTGATAGAGATGAGCGCAGATCCACTTCAGGTTATACATTCATTCTAGGAGGTGGAGCTATCTCTTGGTGCAGCAAGAAACAGATTTGCATCCCCTATCCACGATAGAGTCATGTTGCTTGTTCAGAAGCAGTCCAGGAAGTTGTTTGGTTGAGTTCATTCATAAAGGCTCTAAGGGTTACAACTCATGCAAATGAGGCTGTCACTGTTTACTGTGATAATACAGCTGACCTAGATTTTGTGAAGGACCCCAAATATCATGGGAAGGCCAAACACATAGGCCTTCATTATCACTTCATTAGAACTTTAGTTGCGCAAGGAGAGGTGACCATGAAGCATATACCTACTGGCAGAATGGTGGCTGATCCTTTGACCAAGCCTATTGCTAAAGATGTTTTCCTTTCTCACATTAGGAGTATGGGACTATGTAGGGTTTGACATGTTTATGGCATCTTATGTACTTGACATTATTTATTATATTTTCATTCCTTGATTTGAGTTTATTTTGGAATGAATGGATAATCTTTGTGATTACATATACATCCTTATTGAGAGTGTCACCAGGCTTGAATTGACCCACTACACGGGTAATTCACCTTGGCGCTAAGATAGCGAGCAAGATGAGACATAATTGTCTTAGGCGCCAATATAGTGAATAAGATGATATAGCTTGTAATGCAAACATGTCGCCTTAGTTGGAGCTAAGATGAGACCTAAAAAGATAGGTCGATCATAGAGTATCTCCACAACTCTATGTAGCCTGTTTACAGCCGAATGTGAGATTTCAGGCAATCACTATGAGAGTGACTGGGCTGAAAAACTCAGGTTAGGCGCTTGTACAGCGACTAGACTCAGATTCGTATGGCGTATTTTATTATACATTTATGTGACACGCCCTTGCGGGTTACGCCATAGCATGCAAATCATACTGCATGTGCTAAATGCAAATAGACAGTGGGAGTGATGAATGAATCCCTGCTTCGTCACTGTGTGAGCCACTTTAATTGAAATATTTTTGATCATATACGGTACCCTTTTCACCTTAGACTATGTCATGAAGAGGATACTCAATGTCGCTACTTTAGCATGTACCCTTGTATCATGGATGATGCGGTCTCACGGGGCATGTCTAGGAAAGCGGTTGGATCTAATTGGAATGACATGAGGGCTTTGGGAAGAAAGTTTAATATTACATCATGTTGTGTGATTCATTGTCCGGGCGACTTTGTCGATTTTTGTTTTGATATGAATCATGAATACATAACATATGTGAGATTTAACACTACTCATTATGAGGGATTTGAGAGTGTTTAATCTGGTGTAATTGAACTATCTGGGGTACATACGAGATTTTTTAGAGTGATGTATTGTGTTAGTTTGGTGATAACTTAATACAATACTCCTCAACTGGACATCTTTTCTCGTAGGTCGCACGTTCCATTTCTTGTATGAGGAAATGAGTGGACAAGAGATAAGGTGGGACGACACAATTTATTTGCCATGTATATAGACGAGTGGGAGCTGTTAATAAATTGAGTCAGTCGACCCATTATCTACCCACTGACAGATAATGTGTATTTGTTAGTCTGAATAATTAGAATTAATTAGAAGATATTTATCTCCTAAGTGTTTGAGATAAAAAAATAATATTTATCTCTTAGATGTTTGAGATAAATACATCCTTATCTCCTAAGTGTTTGAGGTAAAGCCTGTCTCTAAATACTATCTCTATATAAAGGTTAGATATATCCCAAGAAATAAAAGTCAAAGACAATAAGTCACAAAGCAATCCCTCTCTCTATAGTACTCTTTCTAGAGCATCACCAAGCTCTAAGATTTGGCTCGTGGACAAAGAACTCGACTCTAGTAGCCGTTTTCGTACCTGCGAAAAAGATCAAGCGTGTTGGAGGCTCGTAACAACAAGAATTCATCATTGGAATTTTCAGAGACTTCATACGGTAAGTTTCCAAACCCACTACATATTACGTGGCAGTGTATTAATTGTTTCAACATTTCTAATAAAAAAATCATGTTGAATTTAGGCCAGTAGTGAGCCTCTTCGCCACAACAAACTCCCTAACTACTAAAGGAGTATGCAAAAGCACACCG
Source organism: Escallonia herrerae (assembly GCA_033070095.1). Classification (NCBI taxonomy): domain Eukaryota; kingdom Viridiplantae; phylum Streptophyta; class Magnoliopsida; order Escalloniales; family Escalloniaceae; genus Escallonia; species Escallonia herrerae. Next base: position 74,390 of record JAVXUP010002804.1, read on the forward strand.
AAAATCAACTATTAAAGATAAAATCTTTTGCCTAGATATTCATCTCCTATGAGTTCAAAGGGGATTAACGGTCGAAAGGCACGTCTTGTAGCGAAAGGCTATACCCAACAGCGGGGTGTGGACTATGAAGACACATTCTTCCCAGTGGTGAAATTTGCTTCAATTTGCCTGATCCTAGCTATTGTCGCCCAACAAGATTTAGAACTTTTCATATGGATGTTAAGACTGCGTTTCTCAATGGAGAACTAGACGAAGAGATCTATATGGCTCAACCTAAGAGTTTTGAAGTCAAGGGACATGGGTTTTGAAATGATTAAACAAGACCATTGCGTTTACATAAAATGATTCAAGAAAAGTATTCTAATCCTTTCTTTGTATGTGGATGACATTCTTTTAGCTGGGAATGAATGAGTTTCATTGTCGCCACTAAGCAGTGGTTGTCCTCAACTTTTGATATGAAGGACATGGGGGAAGCTAATTATGTGCTCAAAGTTAAAATCATACATGATCGTCCAAAGAGACTTCTCAGTTTGTCTCAAGAGACATACATCAAGAATGTCATTGAACGATTCCATATGCATAACTCAAAACCCATTGACGCTCCAATGGACAAGGCATGTACTTTAAGCATATGCCTAAACAATGATAAGAAAAAGAATCGGATGTCCAAAGTGCCTTACGCTGCTGCAGTAGATAGTCTGATGTATGCTATGTTGTGTACGCGTCCAAACATCTGCTATGCCGTTGGAATGGTAAGTCGTTATCAGAGTAATCCTAGACCCGCTCATTGGAATGCGGTGAAGACGATTCTTCAATACCTACGTGAAATTGCTATTCTCGTCATGTGTTATCATGGTAGAGACTTGAGACTGAGAGGATACAGCGATGTTGATTAGGGTGGTGATAGAGATGAGCGCAGATCTACTTCAGGTTATGCATTGATTCTGGAGCTATCTCTCGGTGCAGCAAGAAACAAACTTGCATCGCCCTATCCACGATGGAGTCGGAGTATGTTGTTTGTTCAAAAGCAGTCCAGGAAGCTGTTTGGTTGAGATCATTCATACAGGCTCTAGGGGTTACAGCTCATGCAGATGAGGTTGTCACTGTTCATTATGACATTACAACTACCCTAGATTTTGAAAAGACCCCAAATATCATAGAAAGGCCAAACACATAGGCCTTCGTTATCACTTCATTGACCATGAAACATATACCTACTGACAGAATGGTGGCTGATTCTTTGACCAAGCCTGATGTTTTCCTTTCTCACATTAGGAGTATGGGACTACGTAGGGTTTGACATGTTTATGCCATCTTATATACTTGACATTATTTATTATATTTTTATTCCTTGACAGAATGGTGGCTGATCCTTTGACCAAGCCTAATGCTGTGTGTAATGTTCATGCTTGTGTTTCTAGCACAAAACAGGGTAAGCCAATTTAGTTTCTGAAACTGTCCTTTGGTAAGTGCTTATTCTCACTAGATGCTAGTACAGGACATTACTAAATGCGTCTAGTAGAATAAGCAGTCGATCTACGTTACCGTGGAGCATTGCTTTGTTATTATTGGAAGCAGGCAGCATGGCGTGCCTTATGTGGTTTGCAAGTGCCATTTGCCGCTAACGTTGATGTTCATTTTTGCAGGCTTCTGGTGAAGAACTCCCAGATTCTCAGTTACAACCACAAGGCATCAACGAAATGGTAAAGACCGTGAGCCTCTGTTGCTTCTTTCGTTGCAAAAGATGATAAATTTCTGAGTCTTTCATTAACTCATTTTTATGGTCGTTTCCTTTCTTGTTTTGCAGTATGGTGTAACCCTGGGCAGCCTTCGTCCTCAAGGTTGGTTGTGTAACAACACTTTGCTTTCTACTCGGGGAAGTCTAGTGTCTTGGTTGGCATGAATAAACAAATTAAAGGACTAATCTGCATCTTCTTTCCTCATAAAGGACCTTATTTCTAATTTAATTAGCACTTATAACATTCTGTCACGTTGTGTGTCTGCTCCATTTTAAACAAAAGAGGTGAATGGCGAAACATTAAAGTATATCTTCTTGCCAAGCAGTAACGGCTTAATGCAAAAGTTTGTATTCATGATTGGCTAAGTCTCACGTTGACTATTCATGGAGTTTAGGATCGGTTCTTATAACTAGCTAGTCGGCTTCTCTTCCTCTTAAGCATGTTTGGTTGGGCACCAGACTTTAATATAGTATCAGAACTAGATCCTGCCTGTGCGTAATCTTCAGGTCTATACATACCTTATATTCCAAGTTAGGCATGAAGGCGGGTGTTAAAGTCCCATGTCAACAATACATGGGAATTGGAATCGATTTTTATACCAAGTTAGATTCTCCTTTTTTTTTTGCATGCTTTTTGATCAGATATCAGGCAATAATAATAATAACACCAAGGACCAGTTGCCAGTAGAGTTCACTCAAATTTCTATTGCCTTCCTATATAATTTTGCAAATGATCCTGTGCAAGCTGGCTTGTACGGAAAAACAAAATTACGGTACCTGTTCACTGTTTTCCTTGTTTTTTTCTAATCGCAGAGTGTGGGTCTCGGTGTACCACTCGATGCTCGGCGACCTCCTTCAAGAAACCATGCATGTTCTTCCGCCAGAAATGCTGCGCCAAGTGCTTGTGTGTGCCCCCGGGAACCGATGGTAACAAGCAAGTTTGCCCCTGTTACAATAACTGGAAGACCAAGAGCGGCGGCCCCAAATGCCCTTAAATCATCTCGTTTTACTTTCCTAAGTGCTGCTGTCCCTTATTATCTGCTCTTATTATGTACTACTAGAGGCTATCTCGTATGACCATGTCATTTGGCTGGTGTATATATAGAATCAGTGATCTCATGCTACTTTTGATTAACCACTTTTCCATTTCTGTTCCTTTTACACCTGTGCGCGCGCGCTCTGTTTCAAGCTGTTTCTAGATTTAGAATTGGCACATAATAATCAGAAAAGTTCAGCGCTAACCTTGGGCACCGGACCATATTAGTTGCCAACATATTCGATACAAATTTCAGTGTTTTCAAGATAACTAAAAAGCTTAGAACTAGTAGAATTATTGAGCGGGCTTAGGGCGCTATTCGCGCTCCCCCTTTTACTCATGCTCCAAGTCCTTTTCTTTCTCCATTTTTATCGAGATAATCCTCCCATCACGTGAATTTAGATCAATGCTCTCCAAACTTTTTTAATCTCAGAATAAAATAGAGGAAAACGTGGTTATAGCACTTATGAACAACATCTAGCTAACTTTAAATCATATTGCAAAGTTCCTCGCCAAAGATGCTACCAATATTGTCACTTTGACCATATTGATTTGTGTCCTCTTGCCACTTAAAGGAGATTGCAACCCATTGCTACAACCCGTTCGGATCAAACCTTCTTCTCACTACATTACCGCGCAGGCAAATGATTGGAACAAATCAATACTCTTAACAAAACAATCAACAAAAAGTATATACATACAAAAATGGTTCTTTAGTCCTCTCTTCCAACTGCTAACTGAAACTTGATTTAAGTATCCCCGTAGCTAAAGTGGATAACAATGGTTACCTATGCTAGAACACCGTATCTGGCGAACCAAAGTTTAAACATAACAACAGCCGAGACTAAGTTGCTGTGCAAAACGACGCCGCCAAATAAGGCCATTCAGTGTGGGAATAAGGAAATGGTGGACCGAGCCCCTAGCTTTTTGTAAGAATGAAATGAAGAAAGAGATGCTCTGAGGTTATTGCACAGCAAGCAAGAGAAAACAGGGGATTGAGTTTGCAGAAAAAGATAATGACAATCGAGGAACGCATGTTTACAATAGTATGAGCCATAGCCATTACTCGAGTTGAGATGCAAAACCCGTGTGCATCAATGTTGTAAAGAAACAATATAAAGTCAGCTGCGTCGAACAACTAAAATGACTGCAGGCAAAAACATAATGGATGCATGAGAGAGTTATGAGAGAGTCGAAAACAAGCAGTGTCAGGCGCAAGTGTTTCAAATTGTTGCTGTGCAGTTTTTCACCAGCTTTGCAGGATGCAGCTGGAGGCCAAGAACCAAGAAACTTAGAAACTTTATCAGATTATATCCAGGCAGACCACATTGCATACTTCCAAGCGTGCAGAGAAGCACGCACCAACAGACACAAGAGGGCGGGAGGGAGGGAGAGAACAAGATTGTGACCCAAGGAATGGAACCTGATACACGATTTCAATGGGAAAATACAAGAAAGAATCAATCTATGAGCTAAATAAAGGAGCACAAAGAGGCCACGAAGTATGCATTTTCAGCTGAAGAAGATCCGCTATACAACCGGGGGGGGGGGGAAGGGGGTGGAGTTAAAGCCTACCCTGAGAAATAACCGATTATTATCTTTTACATCTCCAAGCCGATACAAAAAAAAGGGCCCGATCTTGCCAGCAAATAACTACACAGCCATTCTCTTCCTTAATATTATACCCACCACAACTATAACCTTGCAACAATCTCCTTGCTTGCAACATGCTGTAGTAGCTCAAAGGCACATTCGCAAAGCAGGCCAAATCAAATCTTCGAATCCACTGTTCAAGCTTCTCATGTCTTTCCTTCCTCTCCGCTCCCTCGCATGCTATGATGTTCTTGATTTCCTCTCCAAACAGCATCTTCTCCACTTTCAACCTCTCGAGCGACGTTCTTGATAATGTGGATTCCAAACAATCGAACAAGGCAGCATAGAAGTACAAAGATTCCGACAGCCTCTCCATGAGGGTCAATCCATTATGGTTAGAGTCTTGCTCTGCTACAACCATAACCTTCGGTGACAACCCCCACAAGGCATTAAGAAAACCATCCATCTTTGCTGAAACCACTGAAGATAGCGGGGAGGACGAAGCAGAATCGTTACTTGTGCTATACCCATTAACCACGTCTTTTTCAAGCAACTCCCCTAAAGTTCTTTGGTTCATTTGCAAGACTCTTTGCAAGTGAACACCATTTAAAATTTTCGGAGTCAGTGGGGACTTTTTCTGGAGTTCACCATCAGAGGCCAATATGGAATGCAATTGCAGAACCGAACTAATTGCTAAGGCCTCCCCGGTTTTGACACGCAGTTTCTCAATATCGAGATTTTCTAGCTTGCTAACTACAGGATTGAACTGAAATGGGATATCCAACTTTTCTGCTTCTTCGATCAATATATGAGCCATTTGGTCCAACACCTCTTTCTGTCGGTGTACACCCGTAATCCTCAAATGAGGTGGGCCTTCAGGCCGTGCACTCAAGTCTTGAAGAAGTGCGCGCCACTGCGTAGGCTCTGCAGCATTAAGGTCAACTATATGAACCATCTTCTCTCCTTCCATAGCCTCAACAATAGCTTGGTTTGTGATCACAAAAGCCACTTTTAAGAATGGAAAGAACTCGAAGAATTTTTTCCTAACAAGAATTTCTTCTGAAGCCAAAGATATTCTAGTAGAATGAAGGGCCTTGTAAATGCCAGGCCAAGTTTTAAGGATCCTATCGGCAAGTGCCTCGGTAAAGTACGACGCAATGCGCTGCATTGTATCACCTTCAGGAGAGGCAAGATGAGAAATTTGATCAAGGGCTAGATTTGCATTTTCAAGGCTGCCAGTCGCTACATGATTTGCGCAGGTAAGCAAAAGATGGATCAAATAAAGACCCCTCTCTTCGGATTTAAGCTCTTTGAGCCATGGATATGGTGATCCGAAACCAGGTGAGAGTGACGCCATGGGAAAGACTTGGATAGCAGAAGATGTAACTGACGATGATCCGTCGTCTTGAAACATTGGTGTCAATTATAGTTTCTAATATTGAGAAGCAATCCCTAAACAAAAGGTTAGAATTGCGATGGGTTCAGATAACTGTGCAAATATGAATAAACTAAAGGTGTTGGAAATGTACTAATCTCTCCAATCAAATTGTACTCAAGAAATTCAATGTGAGAACATAGAAATTATCTATAAAGCATTAACAAGCAATTAATAACATTAATTGAGACTTAGAGATAACTTAATCTCCATTCATCCAACAAGGTTGGTGGAATTTCTCTTGAGACTTGGTTATCCCAAACAGACCACAATTATTAAGGTGGAAGGCAGAAGAAAGATCAACAGGTCAAACAAGGCGACTAGGAGAGAGTTTTGAGTCAACCGGCAGAACATGAAAATGAAGAGAAAATGATTTTAGCCAGGCAGGGTCAAGTGGGTACAAGAGAAATCATCAATCGGAACCACGAATACAAGTAAAACTCAGGGTAGGAACAGAGGAAATAGAATCAGCAAATTGCTACTAGAAAAACTCACCAAATCTTCGATTCCCTTCTGGGTTCTTCAATTCAACAGAAAACCATTTGAAAACTCTCCTGATCTCTCCTTTGATCTATCTATGTTTTAAGAGCTTTTTCTGGGGCTTTACCTATGCTCTTTGTTGCAGAGTGAGAAAAAGAGGCAATTGGTTCAATTAAAGCCAACAAGTCAAGTTTGAAGGGACTTTCCTCGTGGGGACGTGGCAGACAATGCGTGGGATTAGTCTTTTGTCGACACTGTTTAGGTGTCCTTCGGTTACAGAGGAATATGGAATTTTCTGAGAAGAAGAGCCTCCTCCCCTGTACCCTCTCTCTCTGCATTTGTCTTGACCTGGGGTGGATGGGGAATCAGGGGTGGGCAAAGTCTTTATGATTCCTTCAATCCAGTGCTTGAATCCAAACATGCCCTAACAAAGACAAACAGATGCCATCAGTTTTGTTTCCTAGTGGGGTTAAGTGTGAGGATTGCAAGAAAGCTGTCAACGTGCTTCCAAAACTTGGACTTGTTTTCTTGTGTAATGCCAAAGACCTTCAGATTGGTATTATCTTCCCAGGCATTAAAAAAGACACGGAGACAGAGAGGTTGAGCAACCAGCCAAAAGTAGAAAGCAGAAGCCACCACACACCTACTTGTGCTTTACTTTGGCTACTTTTTCAATTTGTCCAAGTCATGGAATCTACTGTATTCAACTAACGTATTTATGTGACAATGAGTACTTGTCAATAACGTTGTTACAGTTATTTCAGTAAAATAAAATTGCTTTATTTGGTTTTAATGAGGTGAACATTCATTTGGAATTTAAATTCTCTAATGGGAGGATCTATCTTGTATTTGCAGATTCAAGTAATAAATACTAACTGGTAAAGTACTAGAAAAGGAAAATAGTTGTGCGCAGGCTAAATCTATGTTGGACAGCTACAGAATGACAAAAATTAGAACTTGGTGCATGAAACAAAGAGAAAAGGACCCTGCTGATAAAAAGTACCCAGAAAATGTTACAAATAATCAGTAGCTGCATAAGACATTTATGATGTGCCTGTGTACTACTTTTGCTAGTCTTTTTGTAAAGTTCAGTGGCTTGAGTACATTAGAAAGTGGGTTAGTTCAAAGATTAGAAAGATTTGGCAAAACACTCCAAAAAGGAAGATGTTTATAACTATGGGCAAAAAACTCATATGTTAGCTCTGCGGTTATTAGATTTAGGCTTATGTTATCGGATTTAAGCTCTTATTCAATGTCTCTTCATTTCCATTGATTCCACATTTAAACTCAAGAGCATTTATTGTGAGTTTATAAAAAGATTCATCGTAATCAGTGCACTAATCTTTCTTTGTTGAAAAGCTTTAAGGTGCAGCCATCTCCCCGTAGAGGAATTTACTTGTACAAGCGAAATTAAAAGATTGATCCTAGTTTTGGGATTGTTGAGCTTAATTTTTCAATGTATACGAAAGCAAGGAATTTGTATGGTGATTAGGTCATGGTGATTAGGAATTTATATCAATTCTAAGGGATTCTTGGGCACTCGAAAGGGTTTCCTATTTATCCCAACAAAAAAAAAAAAAGGGTTTTCTTGAAGAGGTAGACTTGATTTGAACGTGATTTAAGTTGAATCATTCAGATCAATTGGTTATTATTGCTTTACTTGTTTTTACTAGATTATTTAACTTGATAAAATGGTGACATATATTGACATAACCCGTCTTTGTTTAACGAGTCCGTTGATGGCTATAAATTAGAATAATTTATTGTGCATTGCACTTGAGTTCAAAATGTTTTGTATAAATATTCCTCGGCAAACCGTCAACTTTGGGAGCAAATTCAGAAACTCAAAAGATGGGCTTTTACATTTGGATAAATGGTTTCATGAGTTGTTCAATGTAAGAAACGGTGCCAAAATACGAGTTTTCTAGACAAAGTTATGGTCATCGTCATTTTAGTAATATACGTGAGTATCGTAAAACTCTGCTTCAGGCAACGAAACATCTTCCAAAACAAAATGTTTAGAAAGCCAGACTGCTACGACATGCCAAACCCTTTCGGGTATCCTCGATCACCAAATCCGTGTCCCTGGCCATAGATTTATCTCTCGTTGAGCATTGGCATACCCCTAGGTCCCCGAATTAATGTATTGTGGTCCAACCGTTGTGCCCTACATATTTGGAATTGGTTCAATTCGCGCTTCCATTTAATGAAAATCGCAAGTGCGGTCAAACTAGCTGATTGCTCATAGACCGGGGGATTTCTCTCGAATACAGTTACTATTATCGGCAAGGTATATCCTAAATAAAACATGGTTTGGCAGCACGAATATTGGAGCTCCTTGCATCTAGGATAGGAGGAATTGGCTGCTCGTTTTCGCCTGGTTGCAACATTATGTTGGATACCAGTTTTTTATCTTTACATTATTGAAACGACTCGAGGGATCTAAAGTAATCTGGCATCAGAAAAGTTGAAGCAACGATTTTATCTAAAAGTAAAGGGAGGCTAAATCCATGCACTTTCTTACTAATTTAACATTTTTTTTTTTGGTAGAGGATTTAAAAGTGGCACTAGTGTCCCTTTAAGAGAGGAAAAAAAAAAAGGTGTGAATTTAACCCAAAAGGGTGTGAATGTAGCTCGTCCTTTAAACTACTTATGTAACATCAAGCAACGGCGCACACCAATTGATTAAAACAAAAGTCGTCACTAAAAATTTCTCCATTCATTTGAACCCCGGCCCCAGATTTTCAAATGAAACTGCATTTGTTTCATTCTGCGTCTGCCAAAAATTTGACTGACAACAATATAATCATTCCCAGGGTTCAGAATTGAAGAAAAAGTCTGACCTTTTTGCATGCCATGTTTTGTCGCAGAAACTGCACAGGTGGCATTACTAACTATTTAGCTACCAAATCAGATGTAGATAAGCAAATGAGCAGGGGAAGATAGTCATTTTCCAAAGGTCACTATCCATATGCACGATATTTACTAAGAACAAGTAATTCATGCTACGGAAAATAAGAACGCAACATCGCTCGTCTCAGGAGTTGAAGAGAACAAAACTCAACCAACGATCAGATAATTCGATTGTAAAAAGTATAATCCCCGTCAAACCACTTGGTACTCATCTGTGGATAGCTGTGTTCTTTGAGAAAACTTGGGGGGCTGTCCACCTTTCAGGGGCAAAAGATTGACAACCTACATGAATTTCAAATTTAGTCATCAAGATAGATACCACAAAGGCATTTGCATCTTTTTGGACCTCAAGTACCACAAACTCGATGTACAGCAAAAACAGATACGTAGGGTGGACGACGGAACGAAGAACAAAATAGAGGCTGATATACAGATGTCACTTCACAATCAAGATGATCAAGCTGGTGCGACAATAGCCTAGTGCCCCAACATGAACAAATGCAGCTTGGGACCCAAATTCCACCATTTCATGCATGCTTTGGATTTGTCATCCATCTAATAGAAAAACGGACTAATCCACCTCGTGGATCTAACCTCCTTTTCCCCATTTTTCCATAATCTTCTACATTAGAACAACCCCATTTAAAAACAAAGGCCTAAGCGCGTGAGCAGAACAGGCATAGAATCGATCACGGCCAGAACAACAATGAGGTAATTAGAGGTTTGTAAGAATATAAAAGTTGCCTCATTGGTTCGTAGGAACTCCTACCACTTAAATAAAATCAGTAAAAAGATTAGCAATACCAACGCTCAACAAGATGATAATGCTGTACTAACACTTGCGCTCCTATCAAATTTTCTGTGACGCAGATTAGTAATACGCAGGACGGAGGTGCATGTGATAGCGCAAAAAGAAAAAGACATGCATATGTAATTAAGTTCGTGTGCGCGAATCAATTTCAACCGCATAAATTGAGTTGCATGATATATTCGCCAAAACTATATAAAAGGAAGCAGTAATAGGAAAAAGAAGAAAACCTTCAGGTCACTAAAAGTATTTGCAGCAGTAAACCGCACAGAGATTGGAAAAAAGACCGACGAATCTGCTGGAGGAACAACAAACTCCATTGACCCACTGCAAGTGTTTAAATGCCAAATCAGAGACAACATCAGGACCACTAACCACAGTCTGCATATAAAAACCATATCGTAAACTATTCATTAAGCTGACCTGCGGTTTGAGTTATCAATGAGAAGTATCGACCACTCCAAAATAGAACTTCTGGAGTCATACCTGCAATAGGAGAACAAGTAGATGATAAAACCAGCTCCCCTAAAATAGGGAAATGCACTGTGAACCAAACTAATGTTAGCGCATTATAAAAGATACAAGAGAAGCGTGGTGGGCAAGACGAATCAGAACAAGAAGTCCCGGTCGTGTTAATAGTATCATATCACACCGATGGAGAAGAATGAGCTATAAATCAACAATTTAATCCTCAAAAGCCTACATGCAGGAAGATAGCATACAACGATTTGGAATACTATATGCTAGGAAGCACGGACTCCGGTGCCGGTACGGATATGATATGGGTGTGGGATACAGCATATATATATATATATATACACACACACACACACACACACACACATATATATATATACACATATATATATATATACACACACATATATATATACACACATACACACACACATATATATATATATACACATATATATATATATACACACACACACATATATATACACACACACACACACACACACATATATATATATACATATATATATATACGAGCAATGGATCACAACAGTGTGTGCAAGTGTACTACTGTTATTTCTTTGAAGCATTGGGGTTAACTTTTGTAATAAGTTATAAGTGGGTATTTAAATTATACAGCAAATTGAATCCAGCTGTCAAAAGACTCGATAAATCAAGCATGTTCTCATCCCTCAGGTTCCTCGCTGCCAGAATCACAGCCCAGGTGGGTCGCCGTGACTCCTTCTTCCCCCCTTCATCTTCTGCCTCATCCTTCATCTTCTTCTTCCCCCTTCTTCCTTCTTCTTCTCTCTCTCACCAGTCTCCTCTGTCAGAAAACCCTAATACGCGATCTCTCTTGAGCGATTGCCGGTGGTCGTCGAAGTAACTGGTGGTTGTGGGGATGGTCACGCTCGTGGCTACTTCGCAGCCTCTGCTCTCTCTCTCACGGTCTCTCCCCTCTCAGATCTCAGATCTGCCCTCAAAATATCTCAAGTATAAATTATGTTAATTATGATTGACCCCCGAAAATTCTGTTTTATGTTTTGACCCCCAAAAGGTCTTTTGACAATTATGTTTTTACCCAATCTGTATCCGACCAGCACCCGGTATTTAGGAAATTATATAAATAGAACATAGCGGATACGCACCCACACTGCACCCAATGCCGGTGCTTCACTCTGATTGGCGCACCCGTGCTTCAAAGACTATACGAGAACTTAGAATTTTGAGGTAGGGCAGCAGAAACATAAAAGGAAAATTCGATCAAAAAATCCACGGTAATACATCCAGCTTCTAAAGATCAATGGTAGGTACGCGAAATTACCTCCAATCCCCATCAACCTGCCTTACACTTGGTGCTTCTCTAAGTGCTGGAAGAGGTACCGAAATCACAACATTTTGCAAATCAAACATCGATGAAGCTTCATACTCGATGCTGACATAGGTTTCATTTCCAGAAACAGAGGGCCAGCAGTTAACTGAGACATAAGTTGATCAGATCAAAGATAAAACCATGAAAAGGTAACCATATAGGTGTAAATACAAAATTGCATGACAGAATATCTCACTCGTCAATGGCACAACTGACTCGTCAACACTTTGCATTCTCCACCTTAACAAACCAACACCATCACCAGATTGACCGGCTGGAAATGGCCTATTGGGATCTTTAAGGCCGAGAATATTTTTATTAGAAAACAATTCCCTGTTAACGTTAGGATGAGTCTGGAAACTAACTCCTGGATTCCCGCCAGTCTCAACCTGAAAATAAGGCACCAAATTACAAACACATCGTCAGAGAAACACAAGTATGGTAACAGAAAACTTCCATTTTACCTTTTGAAGCAAGAATAGTGAAATTTTGACTTTGATATAGTTTACACAAGGAACACACTAACACTACAGGTTGAGGGGTCACGGTTACCAAGCACTAAGCTTGAAATAAAGCATATTGTTGTTGAATTTCGACTTCATTATACAAACTAGAGCATCTTCAGTTGCGTTAGAAGTTTGTTAAGTAACCAGGAAACCCTATGCCCACCCCTGCCCCTCCCCCGCCAAATCATTTGGCGCTAAGCTTCTATTTGAACGAACACTCGCTCACTCTTAGAAGGAAAGCTCCCATTTGGTCGATGGCGTCCTTAAAAATTCTTTCTACATTTTCCCTGATCTTGCTATCACACAATGCATAGTCAAGTATCATGACAACACATAACTCTAGTACCCTCGGTCAAGATTTTAAATGAGTCGAGGTAGCTTTGATTTTCAGCAAGGTACTGGAAAACGGTCCAATCTATTAACTATAATATAGATCGGTCATATTGTAAAAGTGTAAGTTAGTTTAGAGAGAGAACCTGAACTTGGATAAACCCATCGTCCTGGTTAAGAATTTGGAGAGACAAAGTCCCCTGAACAGCAAAATTGCTGAGACCACCATCTCGCTTTAGAGTCACACTTAGCTTCTCCTCAACAGTCAATGTGACAGGATCGGTCAGCGGTGCAGCAGCTGATCTGGAGGGACCAACACTTGGTCGCACATCCTCAACAATCACTTCACCTTCGGCTTTCAGAGATTCCAAAAACTGGTTTGTCCTTTGTGTTTTACCTAGCTTCATGCCAAGACCTTTTGGCGGAGCAGTTGCAGATGCAGCTGGACGACCTTATTAAGGAAATTCATATAGTCAAGACAACGTACTAGTTGGCACTCAATAATTACCTCATTTAGAGTAAAAGGAGGAAGAAAAATTATTTCAAGGGAGTGACCAGTGTTAAAGTCAAAAACGGATGGGACACGATATGTTGCAGGACGAGCAACTCATTGCAGGAGTCTAATGCATAAAACTCGTTTTTGACAATAGATTCATCAGAAAGTGGTTAATTAATTCTTGTAATTTACTTACCAAACTTCATACTTGATGCGCAGTTCCTTTAATCCTCTTGCTGATTTCTAGAAGAGTTTTCATTGAGGACATAGACTTGCAGTTGTAAATCCCGTGCGTAAATAGCATGCACTCCATGTGTAAATGGCATGCAGTCCTTACAACGATTTCAAAGCTACTTATTTATACGTATACGACTACCCTAACTTTCAAGGTTATATACAAAGACATTTCCCAACTTTCATGACCTAACAAGTTTCAGCAGAGGCACAAAACCTAAGACCATTCCCAGGTAGTGCTTCCCTGTTCGTTTTAAAAGGGGAAATAATGTCACAAAAAACTTGGAAATAGATATAAAGCAATACACTTTCATTTTTTTTTTTTTTTGCAGGCAAATGGAAGTAGACAAACCTTTAGACTTGGTTGAGAAGGAGTCCACATCAGTGCTGAACCCAAACCCAGAACCACTTCCAAAACCACCACCCCCTATGCTAATTTCACTATCAATTCTACCAGAACCCATCGACTGCAAAGGCAAATATCCTCCTTTCTCACCTCTACTCTTCTCAATCTGCAGAATATAAGCACATAGTTCCTCATAAACATGAAGACTACTATATGTACACACATCCAGAATAAAGTAGTAAATGGAAGAAATTGAAATGCAGGAAGCAGCACATGACTCTATACCCCAAAGTCTCACCTTTTGTTTGTCAATCTCAATAGCTTTGCGCTTCATGAGATCATTTGTTTCATCAATCTTGGACTTTAATACCAAGTTATGCAGTTTCTCTTCATGACTGTCCATCTCACAGTACTGCTTGACCTGTGCAACAGTAACGTTCTCTTTGTGCCCAAGGGAGATGACTTCATCAAAAGCGAAAATCAGTTCAAAAGCTGTCTTGCAAACTCCCTCTTCATCTAACGAAAAACAATATTCAGGTACCTATACGCGGTTAAGGAATCAACCCTATACCTCGGTTGTATCTTTACTAAATATTTATCATCAAAAGCATCAGCAAACAAAATCTACAATTCAACAATAAGATTGTCCTCAGGCAACACAATAAAAATTGCAGTAGAATCCCCCCCCCCACCCCACCCCTTTCCTAAGGCGGTAATTCCATATCAGGAAGCAAAAGCTTAATGGAAAGGATACAAGTTTAGACAGCAGCCTTAGTGTCTCCAAATCTTCAAGAATGTTGCTTTGTTTGTTTGTGACAAGCAGCAGATACAGTGACTCTATTGGCTGGTAAACATAGCGCACATTTTCTGTCTCAACATATGTATGTTGTTTTCCTGTTCCAACCAACTTCGGAAAAGCCGCAAGAAGACCCTCAATTCTTATGCGAGACATGTCAACGAACTGCCTAGAAAGAAGCGCTGTACAAAAATGGGGTACGGAACAGATAGCATCAGCACATGAAAATCTTACAATACAGAGCACATTTTGAGTATGGCAAACAAAACTAGAAATATTGGATGATCCATACGCTTAAGTCAATTCTGGATATAGATTTCACTGTCGATCCATTTTAACTAACCTCTTCTCTCCCTACCTCCACCCCCCCAAACCAACCTTCCTTTTCTGGTTAGACACTGACATTCAAAGAGAGAAGACAAATCCAATTTCAACATGTAAGAGCAAGCTATGTAAATACATTGACAAACTAAAACTAAAAACAGTCAAACCCTTTCTAGAGTACACATTACAGCAGCAAACGGATGTCGCCAAACACTATGTAACCAAAACAGCAACAGAAAGGCAAATGCTGGGCTTACATTTTCCTCGCACAACACATGTACACGAAATTTACATCACATGTATGGAGAGTACATACATATATACATTTGATAAGTAACCAAGAGCCAGAGGAAGGAGGAGGGGGGGGGGGGGGGTTGTTGCTGTCCTATGTCGACAAAAAGTTCAATTCACTATGTTAACTACAGAATAATTAAGAGACTCGCCTTTGCCAGATTTGCTCGTAATGGAAGCTGCTAGGACCACCTATACAAAACAAAGAGAACGATTGCCAATTAATAACGGAACCTACACACTAGTACCAAATGCAGACAGATCACCATATCAAATAAATCGTGAACGAATCTCACTGTTGGCTATTCCCATGATACAATCTAAGCATGTAAGCATAAAGCATTGACCTTACCAATTGTTTCTACCGTTATTTGACTTGTCCAACAATAGTTATTCCTGGATGTGAAACTACTATCCGAGCTCGACTCAGTGCTTAGTGTTTGAAATGTAACCTAGAATTTAGCATTGGGACGAGCGGGATAAAAATTATGAAACAGAGAACCTACTTACCATCTTGATCCTACTGGACTGCAACAACTACCAAGTCAAACGCAACGCGACAGCTGGTACTCTGCACGCCTGGAAAGAAGATAGCAATGTCAATATCGACACAAGGCAAACTCTATAATTGATACGAGATACAGATCTGGAAAATGCAAAAGCACTTGAAATGAACCCTAGCCAAGAGATGGAAAGAATTAGGTTCGTGTTAGGCTAAATGCGGTCGCGATCCCGCCGGAAATGTGATGGATCGGATAAGGAACCCTAGATCTGACAGCAACGATCGAGTGATATGTCTGAGAGTGCAGAAGGATTGGAAGGAAAGCGGGCAACAAACCTGACGTGACAGTCGATGGAAGAAGAGGAAGGAGGGAAGAAACTGAGATCGGGCTATTGTTTCAGTTTAATCGCTTCTTATATGTAGGCTCTCTCTCAGGCTCTGCAATTTATTACTGCTGTAACTTTGGACCGAATGACACTTGGCAGCATGTTTACTTTTTACTTTCTTTTGCAATCTCACACTCTTTTAATCACTTTTATTTTTTGGGACGCCTTTAATAAAAACAAAAATGATAGACTAAGGTAACGTTTGAAATCACTTAAGATTTTAATTTTTTTTCAATTTTGTAAACTGGAAAAAAAAAATATTTGACACACAGTTTTCGTTTTTTTTATTCAGTTTTGAAAACCAGTTTTTAAAACTAAGTAGGGATGAGCACCAAACTGTTTAACCGACCCGAACCGCTCAAAACAAACTAATTCAATCTGAATCATTTAAAGGTCTTAACGGTTCAGTTTAACATTTCTCAAACCGACCTTACTTCGGTTCAATTTACGGTTCACCTTTTTTAAAACCGATTTCAAACAGAACAGAACCGACCTATGATATGTTAATCTATTTTTAGTAATATTGCTGATAATCACATATATAGTACTAAGCAAACCAATATAAACATATCTAGGAAGTTAAAAGAAAAGAAAATAATGAGAATACTTATAACAAAAAAGTTTCGTGACCAATACATATTCTATATTTACTCATTCTTTCTCATACATTAATGAGCACTTATATATCGATTGTGATAAGATTATATGTAATTTAAGAAAAGTATCTTCAAGTTTGTCATTAGTGTTAGACTTAATAGTAGTGTGCAAAAGAACGATATCTTTAAGTGAGCGCAAACAGTTAAACCGACCAAACTTATTTGTTTAAACCAAATAAACTGAACAGTCCGAACCGATGGTATTTGGTTTGATTCGGTTCAAAATTTTTGGAACCAGGGGTAACAGTTCGGTTTGTTGTTTGACTGCCAAACCGAACCAAATCGAAACTCCCATTTTGCAGTTTTGGATTTTCAGTTTTGATTTTTATTTTGAGACTACCACTGCCACCCTCACCATCGCCACTGACCACTTGCCACCACGACCCCTATCCCCACCAGTCACCAAAGAAAAAATTCAAAATTAAAATTGGATAATCAAACACGTAGAAGAAAATACTCAAAATAAAAGATGTGTAATCAAACACCTATTTGTTTTTGTAAAAGATAAAAACTAAACTAGTCTTGAGTTTTATTTTTTTTGAAAACTAAAAACTAAAAATGTAAGTGATTTTAAACAGACCTACAGTAATAACAGATTGTTAGAGTTTATTAGTTCTTGGCGACAAATTGCTTCCCAGTTATGGTAGATAGACAAATTGCTTTATATATATATATATATATATATATATATATATATATATATATATATATATATATATATATATATATATATATATATATATATATATATAGCGAATGAAGTGAGAAAGGCATTGATAACTTCTTTGTGCGACACAGCATCGCTTCTTTGCATGATACGTCATCAAAGCCTTATTTTAAGATTAACTAACTTCTTAGTAAGTCTTATTTAATTTAAAAATTACTTCTAACCATTTTAAAACTCTACATAATCAAAATCTATTAAGACTTCTTTTTTATAATTATGTTCTTAAAATTCAAAAATTAATTCTAATCATTCTAAAACTCAACTTAATCATTATATTAACTTATTAGGACTTAATATTGACTATTGTGTCTTCAACTCTCTAATATGAATACAAAAACTCATATATATAATAAAAAATAATACTTTCGATTTAGAAAAAAATTAATTTAAAAACTAATTCTAATTATTCTAAAACTCTACCTAATAAATATATAAATCTATTAAGACTTCATTTTGACAATTACTTACAATTACTTAAAAATGTTTGTAATATTGTAATACCCCGATATTTTTAACGGGTTAATTTAAAAGTATTTTAGCGACAAATTTTCTTTTAGTTAGTATTATTTTGTGTAGCAACTCTTAACGACAACTACTGAAGCAGGGTAGCGCAACAACTCGCTAGAATTTTTTTACGATATAAAATTTATCCTAAATAATTATTTCAGACCTTTTTGCAATAATTAAAAAAAACTTCACGTAAATTTAACATGACTAATGAAAGTCTAGGGGGCTTTTTGGTAATATTTCAACGTAGGTTTTGCTATATATATATATATATATATATGAATATGTATATGTATATCATGTGGTTACGTAGCCGTCACCCTCTTCTATTCTCCATTTGTTTCACGGTGTTGGGGGGGGGGGGGGGGAATCACACGATAAGATCTCGTATTCCTTTCTAATTTTATCCGTTGTTTGGGTGTATGTGAGTGTTTTTGTTCGTGCGTGGGGGTGTGTGTATGTTAGTGTTGGTGGTAGATTGTTATGTAATGTGTTTGTATTGATTGAGAAGTTCAAGACCCAAAAGGTTTTGTTCTTTGTCCACATTGGAGAGAAAATGAACTTTCTCTCTCCTTATAACCAAACACATGGTACATATCATTTGAATTATTTTGAGATGTTTTTGGAGGGAAGATTGGGAATGCTATTGTGCGGTGCACCGCACCGCACGCGCGCGGGCGTGCGCGCATGTGGCGCATTGTGTGCGCTTTAGTGGGCGCACCATAGTGTATGTTAGGTCAAGTAATAACTTGGCGGATCCTTTAACTAAAGGTCTTTCAAGAGATCTGGTGAGGAATACATCTAGTGGGATGGGTTTGAAACCTTTTATTTAGACCACCAGTAATGGAAACCCGACCATAAGCTAGACTTATGGTTTAACGGGTAATAACAAGTTACTGACAAGTGGTTGGAGGAGCACTTAATTAATTTTTGGTAACCCAATCCAGGATGTGAAAGTGCTGACTGTTACGACATGGAGGGTGAGTTGTAAACTCTTAATGAAGTTCAATAAATTTCTGTATAAGTGTTCAAGTAACAGGGACACGGATGGAACTTCACCTATATGAACATAAGAAGTGGAGCCGCTTCTAGCAAAAGTTAAAGGTTTACTTTTGTAAATGGTCATGAAATCCAGGATGAGGCAAATGGCTGTGTTAATATATCATTTATTTCGTGAATTGCTCGCTGAGATTGGATATCGTTATGTGTGCAGCATATCCGGTTCTAATATCGATGAATCCAGGTTTAAGCTTAGGCCACCATGGATTCAATTAGAGCTTTGATGTGTTTGTACTAAGTAAGGGTTTAAATCGAGAGATACCTTTACCAAGCATGACAATATCAGTATGTAACTGGGAATCAACATAATAATCTAAGTGGGGGATTGTTAGTGTTGGTGGTAGATTGTTATGTAATGTGTTTGTATTGATTGAGAAGTTCAAGACCCAAAAGGTTTTGTTCTTTGTCCCACATTGGAGAGAAAATGAACTTTCTCTCTCCTTATAACCAAACACATGGTACATATCATTTGAATTATTTTGAGATGTTTTTGGAGGGAAGATTGGGAATGCTATTGTGCGGTGCACCGCACGCACGCGCGCGCGCATGTGGCGCATTGTGTGCGCTTTAGTGGGCGCACTTTGCACGCTTGCCGCGAGCGCGTATAGTGCGTTGATTTATATATGATCTAACGGCCCATAATTTTACTATTTTTTGGAATTATTTCTTTCAATTATTAATTTTAATGACTTTGAAAGTAATTCCGAAAAGGCACCAGACATAACAGTTATTTCTGTTATTTTTTGAATGGTTATGTCTCTTCCTGAAGAGGTGGCTGTTGAACTCATATATAAGATTCTGAAATTCAGAATACACAACCACTTGGCTTTTTCCAAATTTCGTATCTCAAAATTTCAGTCATATACACAATTTCGAGGAGCAATTCTGAAACGAATCTTCAGAATTGCTATCTGCAGATTGTTGGTTTGAGTAATCCTGGAGGTGATTTGCCATTAACCCGGTAGCAAACTCTAGTCGAGTGGGGGCAAATATCGCCTTAAAGACAGTGTCTTTAGACGCGCCTCAAGCCATTGAATTTCTGCTTTCTTCTTCCTTTTCTGCAACTTCTCTCCAACAATTTTAAGGCGATATTTGAAGGGAGAAGAATCAGCAATGGCGGCTTTCCAAGTGATGAATCAGGACTTCATGAAACTGGATAGGTTTGATTGAACGAATTTCACCCGTTGGCAAGACAAGATGATGTTCTTACTCACTGCACTAAAGGTTCAGTATGTTTTGGATCCTAATCTGCCACCACTTCTGGAAATAACTGACAACGACTCCGACGAGACCAAAGCAGCGCGAAAGAAACGTGAAGAGGACTAACTAGTTTGCAGAGGACACATTCTGAACGCACTTTCGGATCGCCTCTATGACCTGTTTACATCGTCCAAGTGTCCGAAAGAAATCTGGAAGGCTTTGGAGAACAAGTACAATAATGAAAAGCAAGGCGCAGATAAGTTTCTCACTCTCAAGTATTTCGAATTTACTATGAATGATAGTGAATCTGTTTTGGATCAAGTTCATCAGTTGCAAATCCTTATTTCCAAACTGAAAGACCTAAAGGTCGAGGTTTCTGAACCATTACAAGTGGGGGCTATTATTTCTAAATTGCCTTCTAGTTGGAATGGTTACAGAAAGAAACTTCTGCATACCACAGAAGATTTTACTGTTGAGCAAATTCAGAAACATTTGCGAATTGAAGAGGAAACTCGGGTTCGTGATAAAAGTTTTTCGATGAATTTCAACTCAAAAGTAAACTTTGTGGATCAGAAAAATTTTCAGAATGAAAATTCTGGTGGAAACAAGAGGAAGATTTCTGAAATAAACAACTCTGGCAACTCTAGCAACTTCAACAAGAATAACAAGAAGAACAAAACTTGTTATAATTGTGGGAAGAAGGGACATTTCAGGAAGGAATGCAGAAGCAGGAAAAGGCAGAAAACAGAAAATGCTGGAAGTTCCCATAATGCAAACGTGGTGGAAGATGACATCAATGAAGTGGTTGCCATGATTTCTGAATTGCAGATTGGCATGATTACTGAACTGCATATGGCAACTTCGAGCAAAAATTCTGATTGGTGGTATGATTCCGGGGCTACGGTTCATGTTTGCAACGAGAAGTCCTTCTTTAAGGATTACGAAGAGGCAACGGATGGACAAGTGGTGCTGATGGGGAATCATAGTTCTGTCAAGGTTTTGGGCAAAGGGAGTGTTGAACTTCAGTTTACTTCAGGGAAGAAACTAGTTCTACTCAATGTGCTCCATGTTCCGGAAATTAGGAAAAATCTTGTATCTGCTAGTCTTCTTTGTAAGAAAGGCGTTAAAGCCTTGCTTGAGTCCGATAAGTTGGTCCTGTCTAAGAGTGGAGTGTTTGTTGGAAAAGGATACTCTTGTGATGGCATGTTTAAGTTATCTATTAATAAAAACGTATCTGATTTGGCTTACTCTGTTGACTCCTTTTCTTTGTGACATGCTCGTTTAGCTCATTTAAATTTTAGATCATTAAAATTTATGTCTAAGCATGGTTTGATTTCATATAATCATGTGGAAAATGCTAAATGCCCAATCTGCATTCAAGCAAAGTTGTCTAAACAACCTTTTCCTAAGGCCGAAAGAAATACACAATTGTTAGAACTTGTACATTCTGACATTTGTGAAATGAATGGAGTCTTAAGTAGAGGTGGCAATAGATATTTTATCACTTTTATAGATGATTTCTCTAGATATACTTACGTATATTTAATGAAACATAAAAGTGAAGCTTTTGATATGTTCAAGCGCTATAAATCTGAGGTTGAGAATCAAAAGGAGAAGAGGATTAAAATTTTTTGTAGTGATAGAGGTGGAGAATTTTTTCCTACTGAATTTGATTCTTATTGTGAAGAGCATGGCATCATACATCAGAAAAGTGCACCCTACACCCCACAGCAAAATGGTCTAGCTGAACGAAAAAATAGGACACTTACAGAAATGATTAATGCTATGCTCTTGAATGCTAGATTGCCTTTAAGTTTATGGGGTGAAGCATTACTTTCAGCTTGTCACGTGCATAACAGGATAACTTCGATGAAAACTAAGGTTTCACCATATGAACTATGGAAAGGAAGAAAACCTAACCTAAGTTATCTTAGAGTTTGGGGTTGTCTTGCCTTCTATAGGGTTCCTGATCCTAAGAGAACAAAGTTGGGACCAAGAGCTCTCAAAAGTGTCTTTGTGGGATATGCTGAAAATTCCAAGGCCTACCGCCTATTAGACTTAGAGTCTAATGTCATTGTAGAATCTAGAGATGTTGAGTTTATCGAAGATAAATTCAAATCTGATTCTGATTTTTCAGCACCCACAATTTCACTTGAAATTGACTCGAATGTAGGTTCATCTCGTGAAAATGAGAGTGTTGTGCCTAATAACACAACAGAACCTAGGAGAAGTCAAAGAGCTAGAAAAGAGAAAATATTGGATCCCGATTTTATAGACTCTCAGGCAATCGCTTTCTTGGTGGAGGGTGATAGAGAGAATATTCTCAAGGAAATTCCCATGTTACTAAATATGGAAGATGATCCAAAGACATATTCTGAAGCAATGGCTTCCAGAGATGTTGCTTTTTGGAAAGAGGCAATCAATGATGAGATGGACTCAATATTATGTAATAATACTTGGGCATTAGTTGAATTGCCTCAAAGATCTAAACCAATTGGAAGTAAGTGGGTGTTTAGAAGGAAATATAATACGGATGGGTCTATACAAACCTTTAAGGCCAGATTGGTAGCAAAAGGTTTTAGACAAAAGGAGGGCATAGACTATTTTGATACCTATGCACCTGTGGCACGAATAACGTCCATTAGAGTGCTCTTCGCACTGGCATCTTTATATAAGTTGCATGTACACCAAATGGATGTTAAGACTGCATTTTTAAACGGTGACCTTGATGAAGAGGTGTACATGGAACAACCCGAAGGATTTGTTATGCCGGGAAATGAAAGGAAGGTTTGCAAATTGGTTAAGTCTTTGTATGGCTTGAAGCAGGCACCAAAACAGTGGCATGAAAAATTTGACTCTATTATTTTATCTCATGGATTTAGACATAATAATGCTGACAAGTGCATTTACTCAAAATTTACAGATGCATATGGTGTTATTATATGTCTTTATGTGGATGACTTGCTCATATTTGGTACAAATTTGGAAGGAATTTTTGAAACAAAAGAGTATCTTAATTCCAGATTCAAGATGAAAGATCTTAATGAGGTTGATACTGTTTTAGGAATTAAGGTTAAGAAACATAGTGGGGGTTACGCTTTATCTCAATCACACTACATTGAGAAAATGCTTCTTAAATTTCAACATTTAGGAATTAAAGAAGTGAGTACCCCATATGATTCTTCTTCCAAATTGGGTGAAAATTCTGGTAGAGCAGTTGCTCAACTAGAATATGCGAGTGCCATTGGTAGTCTAATGTATGCAATGCATTGTACTAGGCCTGATATATCATTTTCAGTTTGCAAACTTTCTAGATATACAGGTAATCCTGGTATTGATCATTGGAAAGCTATTTGTAGAGTCTTTGGGTTTCTCAAACGAACCATAAAATTAGGACTGTTTTACAATCGCTTTCCTGCAGTACTTGAAGGGTACACTGACGCTAGTTGGATAACTAGTGCGAGCGATAACAAGTCAACGTCAGGTTGGGTGTTTACCCTCGCGGGAGGAGCTGTTTCTTGGGCTTCAAAGAAATAGACTTGTATAACACACTCAACGATGGAATCTGAATTTTTGGCGTTGGCAGCCGCGGGCAAAGAAGCAGAATGGCTGAGAAATCTGTTGTTTGATATAAAGTTGTGGCCACAACCGGTGCCATCAATTTCTTTGCATTGTGATAGTGAGGCGACTATGTCTAGAGCATATAGTACCATTTATAATGGTAAGTCTAGGCATATAAGCTTACGACATGAGTATGTCCGAGAATTGATACTAAATGGTGTGATCACCATAGTGTATGTTAGGTCAAGTAATAACTTGGCGGATCCTTTAACTAAAGGTCTTTCAAGAGATCTGGTGAGGAATACATCTAGTGGGATGGGTTTGAAACCTTTTATTTAGACCACCAGTAATGGAAACCCGACCATAAGCTAGACTTGTGGTTTAACGGGTAATAACAAGTTACTGACAAGTGGTTGGAGGAGCACTTAATTAATTTTTGGTAACCCAATCCAGGATGTGAAAGTGCTGACTGTTACGACATGGAGGGTGAGTTGTAAACTCTTAATGAAGTTCAATAAATTTCTGTATAAGTGTTCAAGTAACAGGGACACGGATGGAACTTCACCTATATGAACATAAGAAGTGGAGCCGCTTCTAGCAAAAGTTAAAGGTTTACTTTTTGTAAATGGTCATGAAATCCAGGATGAGGCAAATGGCTGTGTTAATATATCATTTATTTGGTGAATTGCTCGCTGAGATTGGATATCGTTATGTGTGCAGCATATCCGGTTCTAATATCGATGAATCCAGGTTTAAGCTTAGGCCACCATGGATTCAATTAGAGCTTTGATGTGTTTGTACTAAGTAAGGGTTTAAATCGAGAGATACCTTTACCAAGCATGACAATATCAGTATGTAACTGGGAATCAACATAATAATCTAAGTGGGGGATTGTTAGTGTTGGTGGTAGATTGTTATGTAATGTGTTTGTATTGATTGAGAAGTTCAAGACCCAAAAGGTTTTGTTCTTTGTCCCACATTGGAGAGAAAATGAACTTTCTCTCTCCTTATAACCAAACACATGGTACATATCATTTGAATTATTTTGAGATGTTTTTGGAGGGAAGATTGGGAATGCTATTGTACGGTGCACCGCACCGCACGCGCGCGCGCATGTGGCGCATTGTGTGCGCTTTAGTGGGCGCACTTTGCACGCTTGCCGCGAGCGCGTATAGTGCGTTGATTTATATATGATCTAACGGCCCATAATTTTACTATTTTTCGGAATTATTTCTTTCAATTATTAATTTTAATGACTTTGAAAGTAATTCCGAAAAGGCACCAGACATAACAGTTATTTCTGTTATTTTTTGAATGGTTATGTCTCTTCCTGAAGAGGTGGCTGTTGAACTCATATATAAGATTCTGAAATTCAGAATACACAACCACTTGGCTTTTTCCAAATTTCGTATCTCAAAATTTCAGTCATATACACAATTTCGAGGAGCAATTCTGAAACGAATCTTCAGAATTGCTATCTGCAGATTGTTGGTTTGAGTAATCCTGGAGGTGATTTGCCATTAACCCGGTAGCAAACTCTAGTCGAGTGGGGGCAAATATCGCCTTAAAGACAGTGTCTTTAGACGCGCCTCAAGCCATTGAATTTCCGCTTTCTTCTTCCTTTTCTGCAACTTCTCTCCAACAGTGTATGTGAAAAGGGGGAGGGAAAGAAGCTGTCGTGAGGCAGTGTGTGTGTGTGTGGTGTGCAAAGGGAAGGGAAGAAGCCTGTTTCAAGCAAGTTTGTGAAAATGTGTGTGCGTGTGTGTGCGCACACGTGTTTAGAGTTTACATATGGTTTATGGGGTTACAGCCGAGTTTGGGCTGTGCAAGAGGGGGATGTGGGTGTTGGGCATGAGCTTGCAAGGGTGTGAATAGGTGTGGGGATGACAGGACGCTGCTAAGCAGCGTGATGGTGCTGTGTGTACTTGTATGGTGTGCTACGTGGTGCATATATGGTATGGTGGTGTGTGTTGGGGTTTGCAGTTTGTGAGGGAATGTAAGGGACTAGGAAGCTGAGTGTTTTATGGGTGCTTATATGTGCATTTATGCACGTATGGAGGGTGCATATGGGTGTGTTGCTGTGTGAGGATGCGTGGTGTAAATGTGAGTGTATATCGGTGTGTACATGTGTGTGGCTGTGGGTATAGGCGTGTGAGATGGCGTGAAACTATTTAGGTTTATGGCCGTTACAGTAAGGGTAGTAGCTGGGTGTAGTGGACAGAGAATGGGTTTGTTGTGAGGTATATTGTGTTAGTGCGTGAGGATGTTGATGTGTGGGGGTGAGGGAAAGAGGTTGCCACAGGCAGCCAGTGTTTTGGTGCTTCTTTGTGCGTGCGAGTGTGTGTAGGAGGAAGGGATAAGGGCTGTCGTGGCTGTGTAGTTATGTGTGTGTTCAAGCTGTAAGCCAGGCGAAATATTGTGCGAGTGTATGAGTGTGGTGTGTAGTGTATGTTTATGTGTATGTGTGATATATATAAATATATATATATATATATATATATATATATATATATATATATATATATATATATATATATATATATATATATATATAAAGGTAACTAATCCGTTGAGAGCGCTAGCAAAATAGGAGATTTGCAGGATGGACGGCTCAAATCTTTTTTTTTTCAAAAGCTGTCAGTGGTCCGGGACACAGAGTCGAGGACGGAATTTTTTACTTGATTGGCCCTCCCCTCTCGTCCGCTAAACTATGTACCGGACAACTTTTTTATCCTCGCTAAAAAGTTGTCTGCTACACTGTGTAACGGATGGTTTTTTCCCTGACAGTGGTCAAGTCATCCACATCCCTCCTGACAGTTGTCACATTATTCTTGTCCCCCCATGACTGTTACGACTGTTACTTTGTCCTTATCCCCATCGTCCACTACACAGTGTAGCTAACATGCTTTAAATAAATATTGTTCGCTACATTGTATAGCGGACGGTGTTTAATGTCCACTATACTATGTAGCAGATGGAACATATAAATACAGGAAAACTTAACTTCGAAACTCCTATTCATTCTTTCTTCTCACAAATTTCTCTAGCGGCGTTGGCAAGCAGATCTGCACAATTTCTTTCCAATAAATCCTTTAATCGTCTCATCAATCACGTAAATTCATAAGCCAATCCTTTATTTGTTCATAATCTAGAGTTGTCATGAGTATTGCGTCTTATGCATGGTTTTCATTATGTATTAAGTATGTGCTAGCGTTTGTCAATTTATATATATTCATATTGCATATTATTTGTTCATGTGCTAGCGTTTGTAAAATCCGATTCTCTCTGTGTGTGTGTGTGTGTGTGTATATATATATATATATGCTGCCATGCTAGCTTTGTATGTATTATGCATGTACTTTACTTATATGTATCATGCATTGTGCGAGCGTTTGATAAAAGCTTTCGTTTTTCCATAATTTCAGTTGAAAAAATGAATTTTAAGCCTAGACCAGAAGATCCCTCCGTATTATACGACCAAGCAAACCATATCAGTACGCTCATATAGGATGGTGAAGTAAGATACTTATTTTATCAACTCTTTTATTCTCACAAAAATTGTACACTGATAGCTTTGCTTACATTATATCTATTTATTCGTAGAAAAAAGCATTTCTCAACACAGTATAGGTATCCAATAATTTCAAATTGTGGAAATTGAACAAATACTAGAAAATATTATTGCGTAGAATTGGGTTCGGGATTTTCACGCATGGGCAGATCTTTCAATACCTTGACCGGCACTTAATAGATGCCCTTGTTGAAAGGTGGAGAAGTGAAACAAATACGTTTCACTTCCCGCTCGGAGAGATGACAATTACCCTAGAAGATGTAGGGTTCATTTTAGGGTTACCAGTGACAGGGCGGCTGGTAATAGCTCATCCGACGGAAGCAACGAATAAGAGAACTGCTAGGGACTTCTTTACTTCGATACCCCAGGATCAATTTAGCACTGGTGATATCAAGTTGAAGTGGTTGCTAGATAACTACCAGGTTCTGCCGGATAACTACACGGATAAGATACTTGTGCTGTATACACAAGCTTTCCTCTTGTAAGTGATAGGGGCAATTCATTCCCAACAACGTCGAAGAATACGGTCAGCGTCAAATATTTACTGTTGTTGGGTAACCTGCTGGAGGTTGGGGATTATGCTTGGGGTGTAGTAACTCTTGCATACCTGTATCGAGCATTACACAAAGCAACGAGGCCTGACTCCAAGGCTATATGTGCATATCTTTCCCTGTTGCAGGTATATTTTATAAATCTTGATTACGTTATCGATATTTTTTTATTAGTCGGTTGACAATAAATTTTGACGTTCCGGTAATATAATTTTTCTTTGTCTTCAGGTGTGGTCTTATGAACACTTTGCTCCCGCCACACCTAGGCATAAGGACGAAACCGATTATGTGTGGCCTCGGTTGTGTGCTTGAGAGTACAGCCGAAAAAAGAGCCACTATCCAAGCAGAGACGATCCCCATCACAGCATTACCTACTATCGAGGGGAGTTCGACTCGCTATCTCTGGGCCAAATGCATTGGGCACTGTACAGACGTCTGGCGCGACGGGTGGGAGAGTCATTCGTCTTCAAGCTCTCCAGGTTGCAGCGCACACCCCTGATCCACTTTGAGGTCGCAGAGTGGCAGCTTCCAAATCAAACAATGAGCCATTTTGATTGCTTACAGGGGTTGCCAGCCAATGCCCCACGAATTGTGCACGAATGAAATAAAGGTTTGGAGTTCTTAGTAGGACACATTGGCGGCCATTATGTCGGAGCCTGATCCCGTGATCAGCACCGAACAGTACAATGAGTGGTACTACCGAATCACCGGAGGAGAGTTACCCAAGTAAGGTTTGAACGCGGGGAGAAGTACCACCTTAGGGGTCAGATCGATGAGCGTATGGCATACGATCTAGTAAGTTGTCCAACAAGTGCTTTTAATTGAATTTGATGATTCTAAGAGTGTGTTTGAAGTTACTTATTTATTATCTTTTTGGATGTAGGTTAATGCCTCGCTCGCCTTCTTCCAGAAGTTGAGTAAGCGGAAGGATCTGGTGGACGCAATGGGCGAGGAGCTTTGCTAACAAGCTAATGCGTTGGCGTTTGGCTACGGGAATTTTTTGCGCCAAGCATCGGGACAGCCTTCGGGTGTCAGCCCAGGAATGGGTTATCTGGGGTGGCAGCCCCCTTATGTGAGCGAGGGATACGGTGATCCCTCAGGACAGACTTCTGGGGTGAGCCAGGGATACGGTGGTCCCTCAGTATAGGGAATGGGTGGTGATTGGGGACCACCAAGCACCATGGGATAGGCTCAAGCGCCATGGGAAGAGTACAGTGTACCCTCGTTCTCTTTGCTTCTGGACTCGAAACCCCTACCCCTCTCTCTATGTCAAGTCACGTAGGACTACTGCGTTTGAGTTTAGTGTAACTACAGCGTCGTCCACTACATAGTGTAGCGGACGTGTAAAAAACAAATTTTTTTTGAAGTGTTTGAGTTTATTATTTCTGCTGCGTCATCAACCACACAGTGTAATGGACGTGTAGAATACAAAAAAATTTCTAAGTGTTGGAGTTTTGAAATTCTGCTTCACCGTCCGCCAAACAGTGTAGCAGACATCCATTTTTTCTAAGTGTTGGAGTTTTGTGATTCATCCAAACATTTTCTCAGTGTTGAAGTTTGGGGAGTCTGCTGCGCCGTCCACTACACAATGTAGCGAATGGTCATAGGAGTTTATTAGTCTGTTGTGTTGTCCGCTAGATAATGTAGAGGACATAACAGAACAAATAAAAAAAAGCAGAAACTTAAATTTGATGGCTCTCAAAGGATTATTAGATAAAACATTACAGGCTCTCAAAAGATTATTAGAAAAAAAATTACAAACAAATTATTACAAAAGTCAAACAGATTTGATGGCTTATGAAAGATTATTACAAGAAAAATTCATTAGATTAAAGGTCCACTGCAGCTTCTTCTTCCTCATCTTCGGCGTCATCTTCTTCCTCGTCTTGCAAACCCCCTGGACTTATCCCCAGTGCCTTGTAATGGTTCCGCTTGTCATGGTCGGTCATTTTGTTGCACAATGCACACCTTCTTAGCTTTTTAGGTTGAGTTGCTTGTTCAATAGAGCTTTTCATCCGCGTAGATCTCTTGCGGCCTTTCGTTTGCGATATAATTGGATCCAAAGGCCGGATATCATTGTCGTCTTCCTCCCCCGGCTCGTCATCTTCTGATCCCGTTGTAGGCTCAGTGTCAACCGCATTGCTGACTGAAGCTGCTTCCAACTGGTCGACGATGGGCTCTTGCTGCTGAGCTACCTCGAGGAGATGTTTATATCCGACCATTGTAGCAGCACCCTTTACGGACAAACGGGTGAACATCGTCACCAGATGATTATACCGCAACGTCTCTGATTCTTCAAAGTCAGTATACGGGTGCTCCGGAAAGGCAATGGTACCGTGCAACCTGTTTGCACCTTTCGTCCACCGTGGCAGGACGTATTTATCGGGGATTGTCCTGATATTCTTCTGGGTGAAAAACCGCAGAATGTGTCTACACAGGATGCCATGGAACTCAAACTTCTTGCAAACACATGTCACCGAGTCCGTCAATGTGTCATGGCTCACCG
This sequence comes from Escallonia herrerae, assembly GCA_033070095.1. Lineage (NCBI taxonomy): Eukaryota > Viridiplantae > Streptophyta > Magnoliopsida > Escalloniales > Escalloniaceae > Escallonia > Escallonia herrerae. The sequence goes on from JAVXUP010002804.1 coordinate 104,791, forward strand.
TATAAATTCTGCGCAGCTTCTCAGGGACGAGGTCATTCACGAGCGAATAAACCTTGTACTCACGCGTAGACATTTCTGCCACCTTGTTTATACTGTATCGTCCCGATTTTTGCAGCTCTACTTGGTATAGCAAGAAGATCTCCTTCGTATAGACTTTGGCACCGTTCAGCTCCAGCGGGGTCTCAAGCAACCTTCTCCTTTGTTTGTACGTGGTTGCAAAGTCTGCAGCCCTTTTTTACGAACAACGACGCAACCGCTTTTTGTGCGGATGTGACGAAACTCTTCAAATTGGTAGCTGTACCCACATAACTATCGAACGTGGCATTCATAGATTCACTCCTGCCCGTCGTTTTCATGCCCGCAGAAAAATACCTCCTCGTGTAAACGCCAATCCATTGCTCTTTGAGCTCGTACAAGTGCTGGAGCCACTCGTTGTCTTGCAATGAGTAATCCCGAACAAGCTTTTCCCACCTCTCCTCGAATTCCTCAATCGTTAATGACTTGGTAACGCACTTGTCAAAATCCTGTTTAAAGTCTGGATACTTTGCGTACACGTGATGCAGACGTTCAGGGTATTTGTTGCTTATGTGCCAAGTGCACAAGTTGTGTCGAGTGTCTGGGAAGACGGTAGCAATAGCCTTCTTCATTGCCAAATCTTGATCGGTGATGATAACTTTGGGTGCTTTGAAGTTCATTGCTTCCAGCCACGTCCTAAACAACCATACAAAAGAACTCTCGCTCTCGTCCCTTAACAAGGCGAACCCGAACAGGATGGAGTGATAATGATGATTGACGCCCGTGAAAGGAGCGAACGGCATCGAGTACTTGTTGGTACGGTATGTGGTGTCGAAAGTCACGACATCCCCAAAATGCTTATAAGCTAGCCTCGAACGACCGTCGACCCAAAAAATTGTGCTAACTCGATGCTCGTCGTCAAGTTTATAATCGAAGGTAAACTGCGGGTCCTCCATCTGCATCCGTTTCAATAGGCTCATTGTCGATTGCGCATCATTGAGGTCATACGCGGCTCGTCTATGGGTTCGGACCGCGTTACGAACGTCTGTCGTGTTAAAGTTTAAATTTTGAATTCCCCCAGCCTGTTCAGCAAGAACATTAACAATGTCGGTAGGTCCTATTCGCGCATTGCTCATTGTGTGAATTAGGCTCCTCGCGACCTTACCCATCTTCTTGTGTTGATGCATCTGACTCACCTTAGAAGGGGTTACTAACGGGTGATTGTGTGCCAGTTCCAGGCTGGTAATAAGCCAATGATCTTGTTTGGGTTTATAGCTTACGAACATCTTGACCTGGCAATTCGTGCGCGCAAAGCAGTCCCGTCTTCTACGCGAATATCCTATTTCATCATCACTGTCATCATTGCCTACGCGTGTCTCATTTTGCAGTGGGTTTCTGCCCCTATGACACTCGTATAAGCGAGAGCATATCTTTTTTGTTACGTTGCTTGTTCTTGTAGTCTTTATTCTAATGCCAAAACCAACCCTCAATGAATACGCTCGAAAACATTCTTCAGCTTCTTCCAATGTTTGAAAGGTTCGTCCTAGATACGGATCACTAGCATCTACGGGGTGTTGGAGCTCGACACGAAATCAGACATTGTGAAACAAGACCTATGTAGAAATAGACTACGCTTAACAATCAAATGACGTTTCGTGAACAACCTTCATGAATAGACCAATTTAGGATGGCAAATATACCAAACA